>JAOYFF010000094.1:30673393-30690981 GCA_025773925.1 Cryptomyrus ogoouensis | reverse complement strand
TGTTCCCGAATACAAATATTTTTTAAAGTATTTGTTCGAAATAAGTATTCGTAAGAAACACGTTATTTGTGCCTTTCTGAATACCGTATTTGGGTTCGGCTCCACCCCTAGAGGTGACAGTATTACCCAAGCAGCCTCCACAGCCATGCCTTGAGCCCTGCGCTGTCTGAAAGTCAGAGGTGGACATTTTAGGTCCAGAAATTAAAAATCCAGATCAAGATTTTGTTTCAACCAACCAGTTGAGTATAAAGAGTTACAGTCACAGAGTATTTGACTGGTCTACAGTCTACAAGTTCCCCATGCCACTGAGCAGGATAAGCAGTTAGAAGATGGATGGACGTACAAAATTTTGATTTTACTGTACTTACATCTTCTGCCAGAGAGGAGGCACTGTGGAGAACAGGAGTGGGACTGAGGTGCTCATACTGTCGCAGCTTCTCATGTATCTGAAAGACACAGCCATTTTGTCTGTAAGCATGTCGCCCAGTATCATAGTTTAATCTATTGGCATTTATTTAAATAATAGAATAGAAGGCTATATTTAGCAAAAAGGGGAATGAGAAAACAAAGCAGCATATATAATCAGAAAGCACCATTTAGGAAGGATATTTTAAATCTTAAATCTGTTTATTGATCCCCATGGGGAAATTCTCTTTACTCCTCTCCCATTTTACTCTCTATAGATGAGAGTAAGTTGGCTGAAAATGGCAGCCACTCAATGCAGCATCCAGGGACCTGGGGGTTAAGGGCCTTGCTGAAGGACCTGCAGATGTGCTGAGGCTGGCCTCAAACTGGTGACTTTCTGATCACAACCCCAGAGGCTTAGCCCACTGAGCCATATGCTGCCCCACTGGACTGAAAAGATTTACCATCATTCATTTTAAGCTCAATTTTGTTAACTGTTCATTACAGAAAAAAAAGATTTTTAAATGAACTGATGTGTAAATATATGGAAGCAAGAGTCTCCGGCCTGGAGAAATGCAGTGAGGAAAAATGCATAATGCATAATGCAAAGTGTCCTGCCTTCATGAGGTAAGCGAGGCTCCTCTCACTGAAGACATCCCTCAGGAAGACCATATCCTCCGTGTGCTTGGCATCTGGGCAGAGCTGGGCAGTCAGCAAGGCCAGCGTCTCATGGAGTCCTGGGTTTGAGTGCACAGAATTAACCATGTTTTTAATTAATTGCACACTAATTACACGTCATTCTCCTCTGAAAGAAAATTTAGAATTTTAAAAATATTTTAGAATGATTAACTGCACCGGTATTATTTAATATCAGCTAAGTTGGATCTTACAATTTTGGAGGAAATAGATAAGCTACCATATGCATTTCTCCACATTTAAATCTGTCATGCCCCGATCGTCCGCTCCTCTCGTGTGCCACGCCCCCTCATTAACCCCACGTGAATTCCCCGTGTTTATCAGCTGTTTTCGGTTACTGTCATTAGTTCATTGTATTTAGTCTGCGTTTCCGTTTGTTTCCCCAGTCCGGTCATTGTATTGTCAACCTGTGTTTTGCCTTTTCCTTTTGTCACAGCTTTGATTAAACCCCTTATTCCCCGATTCCTGGCTTCCTGCACCGTTTTCTACTCTCCGTGCACCTTAAAGCGTGACAAATCTATACACAAGAAATTCACTGTAAAATGTTTGCTTTTAGATGCTCTTCTGTAGGTAAAAGACACTGAAAACACTTTTGAGAAATTAATATAAAGTATATCGCCCTGAAAACAATTTTCCATTTAAGTACATTTAATCTCCCACAGGTAATTAGCCACAAGAACAATGATTAACATATACATTAAAACATTAGTTTAAACAATACTATGTATTAGATAATGATTTGTGAGGTGAGCAGAGTGGCATGTGCTCAGTGTTATAGGAAGTCTCACCTGCACCTGCAGAAAGCACCGGCATGGCGTCGATCATCGATCAGGCGCAGTACCTGGGTATGGGGCAGATAAGACGGCTACATCAGGATTCATAATGAAATGTTTTGATTGATTATTGTGTCTTTGCTTTTGTTTTGTTCTCTTGAGTATAGTCAGTCTAAACAAATGTATGACCAGTCCTCAAACTCATGCACACTAATCATTATATAAATCTATCATCTGATCTATCTGTGTCACTGTTAAACATCAGTGCAGCGGGTCACTTTGCTGCCCCATCTGTCTCAAACTGTTTCAAACTTGTGGTTTTCAAAACACGGGTACAGATCTTCCACTCACAGAGCCAGACAGTACCCCATATCTGAGCTTGACATGAACACAGGGACCTAAAAAAGCTAAATAATAAGCTAAGCTGCCTTGACAAATGCACAGCGTGAGGTTAATCCACACAAAAACGTGGGTTCACTATCCTTGATATTACCTGCTTGTGATCCTCTGAAATGCATTATGGACAAAACTATTGGGTCACACCTGATAATCATAGAATTTAGGTGTTTCATTTAGACCAGGGGTGTCAAACTCCAGTCCTGGGAGGCCGGAGCCCTGTGTAGCTTAGTTCTTTCCCTGTTCCACCACAAATGATTTACCTTATGAGCTGTGTGATAATTAGCACAAGGAGTTAAATCAGGTGTGTTAAATGAAGGTAAACCAAAAACTGTGCAGGGCTCCGGCACCTCTGATTTAGACCCATCGCCAGAGGTATATAAAATCAAGCACCTAGTCATGCAGTCAGAAACTCAGCCATGAAGTAGCAGACCATGTAAAGTCACAGAGCAGGGTCGAGGAGTGCTGAGGCACACAGTGTGTAAAAGTCACCAGTGCTCTGTTGCAAACTTCCTCTGGCATTAAAAACTGTGCGCTAGGAACGGGCTTCCATGACCAACCATGGCATGCAAGCCGCACATCACCAAATGCAATGTCATGCTTCAGATGGAGTGGTGTAAACCACTGGACTCTGTAGCAGTGGGGACATGTTCTGTGAAGTGTTGAATCACACATCTCTGTTTGGCAGTCTGATGGACAAGTCCGGGTTTGGCAGATGACTGGCTACAACATGCCAACTGTGAAGTTTGGTGGAGGAGGGATAATGGTATGTGGTTGTTTTTCAGGGTTTTGGCCCCTTAGTCCCAGTGAAAGGAACTCTTAATGCTTCACCATACCAAGACATTTTGCTTCCAACATTTTGGGAACAGTTTTGGGCAGGCCCTTTTCTGTTCTAGGATAACTGTACCCCAGTGTAAAAGACATAGTTGGGTGAGTTTGGTGTGGAAAAACTTGACTGGCACAGAGCCCTGACCTCAACCCCATTGAACACCTTTGGGATGAACGTAGATTGCAAGCCAGGCCTTAAGGTCCAGCATGAGTGTCTGACCTCACAAATGTCCTTCTTGATGAAAGGGCAAACATTTCCATAGACACACTCCAAAATGTGGAAAGCCTTTCCAGAAGAGTGGCAGCTGTTATAGCTGCAAAGGGGGGACCAACTCCACATTGATGCCTAAGGATGTGGAATGGGATGTCATAAAGGTTCCTGTAGGTGTAATGGCTAGCTGTCCAGTACTTTTGTACATATAGTGTATATGGTCTCAATAATGCCAAAACATCAGTATGTTCTTCCAGCTGACTTGTTTTTGTCTTATTGCTAATTACTGAAACTGCTCCCCCCACCCCAATTTACTTAATGATTAAGAACCCCACCTCCTAAATCCCTCCAAAACACCTTAAGCGGGATCTGTAAGAAAATCTAATTACCACCATTAGAGGTGATAATGTGGTGAAATGTTCACACAGGCTGAGAGACTGTAACAGGAACTTAAATCAATACTTTGACACAATTCTTTTTGTTCTGCAGTAGTTGACATTCGCGAAAAAAAGACATTTGTCTAGCTACTGTGATAACATCGGTACATTGAAATTTGTTTCAAATATCAAATTTGTTATGTAATTGCACATAATTGTAACTGTAACAGCCAGAATAGCTATATAAATCACAAATTAAACTGTGAATGTGTTTTATAAAAAAAAAAAAATGAAACCCATGACGCCCTTTTTATTATAGATAATTTGGAATAAGCAGTTGTCTGAGAAATCTCATGTGAAATATCTCACAAATGAAATTATTCTTTACAAATACATCCTAAAGCAGGGTTTCGCAACCGTTGAGTCGTGGCCAATCATATGGTAAGCTTTTAAGAATGGACAACCTTAAAAATGCAGAGCCAGGTTAATTGAGTTAACATATCACGCCACATGCTACTGTTTTGATAAATTTCTGAGGGAGCTTCAAGTGTTGGTGAAGAAATTGACAGCTCAACAGCCACATCATCTTTTAAAAAAGGAGATATTGTGAATAAATAAGGCAAACAGACATGGGTGGTGTGGTGGTACTTTTTGCAGTTTTAAGTGAAACACACAACAGGCTACTGCTGCGTACTGCTGAAAACTTGTGCCAAATAAAACTGTAAATACTATTATTTTCATGTAAAATGGGGTTCCTTTGGTTTCCTCCTGCAGTCCAAAGCCATGCAGTTCAGTTAATTGCTTTCTCTGAATTGGCCATAGGATACGACTGCATATATGGCATCCTGTACAGAGTACACCCACACCTGGGTCTGACATAGGCTCCAGGGCCCCTATGACCCTCAACAAGATAAGTGGTTAGAAGTTGAATCGATGAACATTCAGGGGCCAAAGCAATTAAAATCCCTACAGAGGAATTTTGTCAAGAATCACTGAATCCTAATTTAGTCAAACAGGACAAAAAGCTCCACAAGCTGGCCCATCCCATCCCTACTGGCAGGTCTTCTACCTAACGGGCCCAAAGTCAGCTGGACTGGACACCACAGAAAATGAACTTTGGGCCATTGACCATACAGGAAGCTGCAGAACAAGGTGCACATGAGAAGGACTCCTATCAGCACCTATCTGTACTACCGTATTCTCTACATTTTAGAGTAAAAAGACATCAAAACTATAAAATAACATATATGGAATTATGCACTGACCATAAAAGTATTAAACAATATATATATATATATTTCTTGGGGGGAACATCTCTATGGGTTGGGACTCAGAAGGTTGCTGGTTCAAATCCCTGGGTCAGCAGAGTGATCCCACCTTTGGGCCTTTGAGCAAGGCCCTTAACCCCAATTACTCCAGATACTGGCTGACCCTACTGTTTCCTCTACGTCAGTTTCATGAGGTGGCCTCCTGAGATGCTTTTCCAGGTGTGCTGGAGGAGATACCACATATGCTAAACACTCATTGCCGACTTTTCCTTCACTCTCTGGTCAAACTTCTCCAAAACCATTTCTACTGTGTTTAGCTCTGATAGCCAAGTCATGTGATGTGACACTCTGTCACTCTCCTTTGTAGGCAGCTTGACATGTCCAAACTTTTGACTGGAACTGTATAATGCAAATGATAACACAAGGGCTTTTGCCTATATCAAAACAATTCCAGCTTTAACATTAGAAATATTATACTGTCTGCTATTTCCAAAATCTACATAGTCATTCCATAAGCAGCGAACCAATTTACAACTATCAATAAAAATAAAAAAAAGCAATAAGAGGGAAATTTAAGCTACAAAAAGCAATGCTCTCTGCTCAGCAGATACTAGTCCCAGGCTACACAGGTGTAACACATATTGCACATAAAAATTACTCAGACAATACACTTTTTCTTGGTTGAAAAATACTGCATGCTGCACATGGCAAACAAAAGCAAAACAGAGATATATTTCCACCTACATAAGCAAAAATCAATTTTAAAGCCACAGGACAACTATAATATATAATACTGTTAGGATTGCTTCATATTCAGTTGTGTTTTTTCCCATAAACCTTTAAAATAAAAATATAAAAAAACAGAGTCTTTTATATATGTTCACTCCCTGCAAGCTTGTTCAAAGAATATTGCAATAATGTTCTATCTTGTTGAATATTTTTCTTTAGGTATTTAACCTCTTAAGAAGCAATTCACTCTAGGGGATCTCCCACACATCATAAATCCTGTGTAAAAAGCAGCCTTTGAAGGAAACTTGATGATGACTTTTCAAAAATTATGTTCTGGAACAAATGTTTTGCTTCACAGAGTTGTTTTTGTTTTAGACTGGGAAAACTGGAATTAGTTTAGCACAAATAGCTGTAAGTTTCGCTCTGCATTTGCCAGCTTGCTGTAATGGTCCTTTGCGGTCAGTTCCCCCTGAGATAACACCCTGCACATGAATCAAGAGTCACTGGGATTGTCTGCCACCCTGTTTCCCTCTATTCAGCTCAGACGAAGTGGAGTTCCTACTTTGTTCTCCTCAGAATCCACAATAAACATGTGTTTGTGTGACCATGATGACCCTGAGAGTATAAAAGAGGAGTGAGAGCATTATGTATGTATCTGTTTTTCTTTCATCAGATCCACCTCAAGCTGCTGTGCCAATAACTTCATACAAAAATCGATACTCCCGTGTTAGTGCAGGACGACTTAAAGGAGGCTATCACTATAGTGGGGAATTATACAGTTTGAGACAGCTGGTCAAACACCAAGGACACAAATCATTGTACTTCCAAAAGCTAAAAGTTATGACATGGCCTACAGCATGAACTAGCGGGAAACACACACCTCCTTCCTAAAGCATGAAGCTAATAAGTTAGGCGGGTCTATGATCGTTTCTCTGGCTCAGTTCTGCTGCTTACTCTCTCATTCCACCACTGAGTCCCCTGCTTCAGCAAACAGTCTTGCCGCTAGACTGAGCGTGTGACAGCTATGAGATGTGAACACACACGGGGTGCTGTTTCTGTACCCTTAACCATCCTGATAACCTCTGCGGGAAACCTGCCAGCAACCCAGCGAGCAGGTCTTCCTTGTAGGAGCTGATTTGGAAAAATGGCACATTTATATTACCTTTAAATTTAGTTTGCAGTCAACGTGATTAATATAATGCCACTTTGCAAAGGACTAGCAATCCGCTAAGAGTGTCTCCTGCCCTGTATGCTGTGCTGTGGGGGATAGCGCCCACCCAGAATAAGTAGGTAGAAGATGAATAGATGGATAACAAAATGCCCTGGTTGAACTGGGGAAAAAAATCAGAAACTTAGTAGGTTCACTGGAATTACTGATCACCATCACAGAATGTCATAAGCAACACTCCAGGAGGCTAACACACTTTGGAGAGGAATAGGATGTCTCACACTGCAGATGGGTTTCGTCTATCAGGCTTTCATGAGTTTCTCGGTATTTGCAAAACAAGAAGTATTATTATTATTATTATTATTATTTATTATTTGCCACTAATATTTATTTATAATGCTGAAGCTTACCTTTTTAGCTAAGTGTTTCTAACCTGTACTGTAACTGTGAATTTCATAATGTAATTGGGTCAGATAGTCATACAATGTTCCTATTTGCATAAAGTTAAATCATGTGGGTCCTCCATAGCTGGGGACTAATGCAAACAAAGTATTTCTTCGATTGTGGAGGCTAACATCAGATGAGTTGGCCTGAACTTAAAATGTACCGTTAACTTCAACACCCACATCAGGCTCCTGATATATTCATTCAAGATCTGGCGTGCCTAGATATGCATCCTCAAACACTTCAAACACTCACACATCACCTATAACAGTGTTATCTGCTACCAGAATCCTTTACTGCTGGAAATAGCAAGTCGATTCATCTGTATCTCTTTTTCTCAGAGGCTGATACCGAAGTTTAATTCCTTTTTCACTGCATTTCCCAGTACAGAATGTAATGAGACCTCCATTCACAGTAAATTTCCTAGATAACAAAATCACTGCTACTATGAACATTCTGTTGTAGGGACTCTACAGGTTCAACAGCTTCTATATACAGTCATGGCCGAAATTATCGGCACCCCTAGAATTCCATAATTGTTGCAATTAGAAATGTTTTGGCATACACATGTTTATTTCCTTTATGTGCATTGGATCAACAGACAAAACAGAGAAAAAAGCCAAATTTGACATAATTTCACACAGAACTCCAAAAATGGGCCGGACAAAATTGTGGGTAAATCGTTTTATTTGAAGCATATGATGCATGTTTGAACTCACCTGTGGCAAGAAACAGGTGCTGGCAATATAACAATCACACCTGAAGCCAGTTAAAATGGATACAAGTTGACTCAGTCATTCTGTTGTATGTCTGTGTGTGCCACACTAAGCATGGAGAACAGAAAGAAGAGCAGAGAATTGTCTGAGGACTTGAGAACAAAAATTCTGGAAAAATATCAACAATCTCAAGACTACAAGTCCATCTCCAGAGATCTTCATGTTCCTTTGTCCATTGTGCGCAACATAATCAAGAAGTTCACAACACATGGCACTGTAGCTAATCTCACTCAACGTGGATGGAAGAGAAAAATTCATAAAAGACTGCGACAAAGGATAGTTTGAATGGTGGATAAACAGCCCTAATCGATTTCTAAAAAAATTCAAGCTGTTCTGCAGACTCAAGGTGCAACAGTGTCAGCTCGAAATATCCGTCGACATCTGAACGAAATGAAACGCTATGGCAGGAGACCCAGGAGGACCCCACTGCTGACACAGAAACATAAAAAAGCCAGACTGGAGTTTGCCAAAATGTACTTGAGGAAGCCAAAATCCTTCTGGGATTGTGGACAGATGAGACCAAGGTAGAGAGGTTTTTTGGTAAAGCTCATTATTCTACTGTTTACAGAAAACGGAATGAGCCTACAAAGAAAAGAACACAGTACCTACAGTCAAACAGGGTGGAGGTTCTAAGATGTTTTGGGGATGTTTTGCTGCCTCTGGCACTGGAAGCCTTGACTGTGTGCAAGGCATCATGAAATCTGAAGACTACCTAAAGATTTTGGGGCACAATGTAGGGCCCAGTGTCAGAAAGCTGGGTCTGCGTCAGAGGTCATGGGTGTTCCAGCAGGACAATGACCCCAAACATACCTCTAAAAGCACCCAGAAGTGGTTGAAGACAAACCGCTAGAGAGTTCTGAAGCGGCCAGCAATGAGTCCGGATCTAAATTCGATTGAACACTTATGGAGAGATCTCAAAATTGTTGTTGGGACAAGGCACCCTTCAAATCTGAGAGACCTTGAGCAGTTTGCAAAATAAGAGTGGTCAAAAATTCCAGTTGAGAGGTGTATCAAGCTTGTTGATGGTTATAGGAAGCGATTGATTTCAGTTATTTTTTCCAAAGGGCATGCAACCAAATATTAAGTTGAGGGTGCCAATAATTTTGTCCAGCCCAGTTTTTAAGTTTTGTGTGAAATTATGTCAAATTTGGCTTTTTTTCCTCAGTTTTTTTGTGTTGTTCCAATGCACATAAAGGAAATAAACGTGTATACCAAATCATTTCTAATTGCAACAATTTTCTGGGAGAAATGGTGTATTTTCTGGAAAACATCCAGGGGTGCAAAAAATTTCAGCTATGACTGTATGTGTGTGTGTGTGTGTGTATATATATATATATACACACACACACACACACACAAAATATGGTGCTAGGCTAGTCAGAAAATGATTGTTAGCATTAAGAGGGGTACAAATAAAAATACTTGTGGCATTATTTCTGATATGTTTGGGGTTTCCTAGATTATGATTTAATATATCTAAACAAGCATGAAGGGACTCAACCCAGTATTTATCAGTTTGTGTATACAGCTTTAGGCAGCTCAAACATGCCAATGCTCAGTTCTCAGTGATAGAAGCACAGGTAGAGGCAGGAAGAGGTTGATCAGTATTCAAGAGCTCATACAAAACCACATCATTTCATAGAAATACTCAAGAAGGACTGATATCACTCAGGCTGCAGCAGAAGTGTGATGTGTCCAGAGGCATGGCAGACATCACCATCCACAGATTGTTTTCAATTTTATTTATAGTCTTGATGGACCTGATGGCCCCCAGATGCCCAGAACAGGATATAATACAACTGAAGTTTGAAAAATCATTACTAGGTCACATCTCCTAGTATTTTACATCAGATCTCCAGCAACTGTGCATTTAAAACTGTACAAAGCATATATAATGTATAGACACAGGGAATGGTCAAGCTGGCTTAAACTATGCAGAAAACTAATTTCAATGAGAAAAGAGAACAGGTGAATGTTTCTCAATCTATCTTCCAGAGTTCTTACCTTTAAAGGGGGTGGGGGTGGGAGATTAAAACCCTGGATGGGATGCCAGTTCACCACTGGGCATGAGCACACTGATGCCCATTCATCTAATGTATGCTTTGGGACTGTGGGAGGAACCCAGGGCAGCTGGAGGAAACACAGGCCAACTTTCAAACTGCACACACACAGAGGACTGTGATCTAAACTCAAAGTGTGGAATCATAAGCTACTCAGCCACTGTGTCACCCTTACAAGCATGTTTATGACACGTGAAAGTGAGAAAGAACTAGACTGAGCCTCAAAACTGCCCTCTATACGCAAATACAAAAGTCAAGATTCAACATATATTCACAAACATTATCATCTCACCCTAATGCACCATATGTTAATTTATCGTGAACATCTGTAATTACTAAGTGGAGGAATTATTATCTGCAGCTTACTACTAACATTTCCATTATCAACCAGTGAAATTGTAAGTGATGAACCTGAGCAATGAAGATATTTAACTTTTTGAGTTTGGTTATGTGAAATCATACAAAAAACAAGAATGTACACTGTACAAATGACCCTATAAACACAATGAGACATCCTTAGTCCCTGAAAGCGCTGATATCGGATCACTTCCAGACGGAACCAGCGCAGAACCTGCACACTTTACAGCATGTGGGTCTCATCTATCAGAAAACATTTTCTTCTGATCAATAGCCCACCCGGCACCCAGACCTGATCTGCCACCTCTGTGTGATTGAGGGAAACTGTGGGCTCATGCTCTTGTGCTTTGAGTCTTCCCTCTTTCCAATGAACTTTCATGTACTTGGCTCCCAAACTTCCTCACATCAATCAACACACAGCCAATGGTGTTTTCATCACTGGGGTCTCTGCCTGATGATACTGACCACTGGACACATCGGCAGCACATTAGCTTACCTCTCTGTGGCAGGTTGTATGGCAGAATAATCTGTTGCTGGGATTCAACCAACCACCAGTTCTCCAAGATTAATCCCCATTCAGAAGGTAACTGAGCTTTGACTTATTAATATGTTTTTCATTATTTGATTCTTTCCTAGAGTCTCCAAATGCTATGCCATGGACTGTATGAACAGTAAAATGAATAAAGTCTGCCACTATACTTTAAATATCGATCATTTACAAAACCTACTGAAGACAGTAAAACAAAAATCTCTATATACATTTATAGCCTTAAAAATTATTACTGTAATAGCATAATTCCTTTATTGCAATCTATAGAAAATTTAGATTGTGAGGTTACAATTGTAATAGGTTTATAGAAAATTGGCGAAAAATACTGCCAAGATGAACCAAAATTACTTGACCTTGTAACCACAATACAATAGTTAGCACACAGACGTGAGTATAATACACTGTTTTCCTATTTCCACCTAGAAGCAATAGCACATATCAACAGGGTCATGGCAAGACAATCTGACTACAGCCAAAAAGCCTGCTGAGCAGCCTAGAGGAGTCTGTTTTAGAATCACGGAGATGAATCCATTTTTAACCGAGAGTTGAGTGGGTGGACGGCATCCCTGCTGGCTGGGGGGGGGCAGTTACGTTACACCACAACAACTGCTGCATATCCTCAGGCAGTGTCAAGCACGGGCAGCTGAAAGCTAAGGAATGCAGAGACCCTCTGCCTGGCCAGCCCCTTTAGCCTTGTCTGCCTGTTGTGGATCCAACACCTGGTGAGAAATGAAGGATTCAATGAAATGTAGCCCGTTAATACTGCCCCCTCTGCCAAAATGTTCAGCTTCTGCCTCACACCCCATAGCTCAGCTGTCACCAAAACCATACCTCCACCTGACCAATCGACATGCGTCTCACAGTACCGCAGGTCAGGATAAGGGTCTTGCTGAGATCACGACCACAAAGAATTACACACACATGAAAATCACTGTGTCAGACACTACAGAGAAGACCGAGGTCTTGTTGTGGAGTTAAAATCCAAGCCCCCCCCCCCCAAAAAAAAAGGAATACGGCACCCGTCACACATACACCATGCTGGTATTTTTCCTCACCATGTAAATTAAGCGACCTTACCTTCCCCAACGCTGAGCATCCAACCAAAAACCTACCAGAAATATGATAGAAGCCCAGTTCAGTGAGGACATGGAGCTGAATGGAAAGTGAGAGCAACTCCCAGTTTGAATAGTCTAGCTGCTCTCCGACATGCACCATCGCCCTGAAAAGCCTTGCACCCAGGGTGTCTGAATGGCTGAATCCCTGCCCCCTGCGCTGGCTTTGCTGGCCGTCGGCACCATAAATCAGCGCACACAAAGGGATACCTCCTCATTCTTCTCACCTCCTCTCCCTCGCTCTGTTTCCTGTTCCTGGATGTGATAGCTCCTTCGTCTTCCTGCCGGACTCCCGTTTTGCTCGTGTGCCAGCCTGTGTGTTAGTATTATTGATGCTCCTCTACTCATTCTCTCTCTCTCTCGCCCTCTCTCTTTTTCCCTCCCCCCTTCTATCTCATGCTCTGGCTCCCTCCCCCATCTCACTCCCATCTCAGTGCTTCTGATTGGGACTGAGCAGTTTAGCTCACAGACAGAGCATCGCGCAGACGATAATGTGATGCACACAAGCTGATGAATGAATGTTGGTCCAGCCAGCAGCTTCAAGCCGTAGAGTGCCAGTCACACGTGCAGACAGGCAGACGGGCAGGCAGGCAGATGGACAGGCAGATAAACAGGCAGACGGAGGATAGGCAGACAGGCAGACAAACAGGCAGACGGATAAGCAGACAGACAGGCAGACGGATAGGCAAGCAGGCAGGTAGGCAAGTGGACAGGCAGGCAGATATGCAGGTAGGCATCCCTGCATGGCCTCTACCCCACATAAGTAATAGATGATAAAAGTCTCTCTCTCGTTATGTGAGAAGCTGCAGATGATGGCAGAAAGCATTACAGATTTTAAGAGACAATTATGCTGCTAAGGGCAAACCACGAATAATCAGCTTATATACAGAGTTTACTTCGTTACAGAAAACGCAGGGAGAAAGCGTGACTGATTATATCATTCATGCAGAAAATGCCATTACGGCCCTACGAAATGCAGGGGAAACCTTAGGTGATGGACTTTTAATTGCAATGATCTTAAAAGGACTGCCTGAAAAGTTCAGTTTAGTTGTTTAGTTTTCAACATGAGTGAAAACACGACCCAACCAAGAGTGAAGCTGAAGGGTCTGATGGTCGATACAGGCGCAACATCACACATCATTACCGACATTAAAAAGTCTGACAGTGATTACGTCACGGAAAAACACACCATTTAGTTGGCGGACGGAACCAGAACCAAAGGAGTGGCACAACAGAGAGGTGACGCAGTGGTAAAGCTGGTCGACAGCAGAGGACGGCGTTGTACAGCAAGACTGAGAAACGCGTTGTACATTCCCTCGTATCCACAGGACACACTTTCTGTGAAAGCAGCAACAGCGAGCGGCGTCAGGGTGATCTTCCAGAAGGGAAAAGATATAATTAAGCTTAAAGATGGTAATGAATTTAACATTAAGGAATATAACAGACTTTATTTCTTAAACACAATTAATGGTGAAAATGGTGACAATTGTAATAATTGTCAGAATATACAGAAGTGACAAAAGGTTCTTGGACACTGTAATTTCGATGACATTCTTAAGTTAAAAAATGTTGTTGATGAATATTAAGGGTAAAGTTGATCAGTCTTTCCTTAACTGTGGTTGCTTAATGGTTAGGGAAGTGCACTCATAAGTGAAAGATTGCAGGTTTGAATCCCCAACCAGTGAGGTACCCTGAGCAAGGTACTGCTCCCCTCTGCTATGTCCCAATGTCACATATGGGTTAAATTTTGTTGTAGTGTGTCAGCAATGCCATGCAATGACAATTAATCTCTGAATTCTAACTGTGAAGTGTGTGTTCAGGGAAAATTCACTCAGAGTAGAAACAGAAACCCTGACAGTAGAGCTAGAGAAGCACTATGACTAGTGCACACATATTTAGCAGGTCCAATTGAGCCAGCATCAAGAGAGGGACATAAGTATGCAATGATTTTTCCAGTGCAATATTAGTATATTTTCTGAAAAACAAAAGTGACAATACAGCAACTTTGGAGAAGTTTATTGTAGACACGGCATCTTATGGTAAAATTAAATGCCTACGATCTGACAATGGTACAGAGTTTGTAAGTAGAGAATTTAGGTCACTTCTAACCAGAAATGGGATTAAGCATGAAACATCAGCACCTTATTCGCCACACCAGAATGGCCCCGACCCAGTGGAGAACACTTTTCGATATGGCTAGGTGCATGATCATTGAGAGTAGCTTGCCCAAAGACATGTGGGGGCATGCGGTACAGACAGTAGCAGTAGTCGTACTAAACAAACACCATACTTTATGTTGACTGGAAAAAGGCCTAACATTTCTACGATGCAAACATGTGGAACAGTGTGTTTTGCATACAGACAAGACAAAAAGAAATTAGATTCTAGGTGTGAGGGGACGAAGCGGCCTACAGGAGAGAGGTGGCCGGTCTGGTGTCATGGTGTGAGGACAACAACCTCACCCTCAACACGGACAAGACAAAGATGATATTGGACATGAGGAAGAGGAGGAGGCCTCATCAGCCGCTGTTCATCCGGGAGCTTGAAGTGGAGAGGATGAGCAGCTTTAAGTACCTGGGCGTCCACATCAGTGAGGACCTCTCCTGGACACTGAACACCACACAGCTGATCAAGAAGGCTCAACAACGGCTGTACTTCTTGAGGAGGCTGAGGAAGTTTGGTATATCAACCAAGATCCTCAGCAACTTCTACAGCTGCATTGTGGAGAGCACACTGACCAGCTGCATCACCGCATAGTACGGCAGCACTAATGCTATGGACTGTAAACGCCTGCAGAGAGTGGTGAAGACTGTGGAGAAGATCATCAGGACTCCTCTGCCCTCTTTGCAGAGCAGCTACCACCGCAGAGGAGAGCGGCCTCCATCCTCAAAGACCCCACACACACCCAACACGGACTGTTCACACTTCTGCCCTCAGGACAGAAGTACAGAAGTGTGAAATCTAGAACCTCTCAACTTAACAACTCCTTCTTCCCCCACTGCCATCAGACTCCTTAACAGCCAACAGGAGTATGAATAATGGACATCATACTACCATACTACCACACCATGCCATACTACCTCATACTGTAATTTTTTGCACATTAACTCTTTTGCATATTACACTTAAAAGTTTTTATTTTTCAATTTTTTTCTATTATATTGTACCTCAGCATTTTTGTGTGGACAGCAAAGAAAGAATTTAATTGCACAGAGAAATGCATTTTTCTACTTTACATAAACGCTTTGAATCTTGAATCTTGAATCTTGAGAAGGGAATTTTTGTTGGATACGATAGCCCCACCTACCTAGTTTACTATCCAGATACTGGTAAGGTCCTGAAGCACAGACTTGTTAAATTTCTTGAAAAGAGTACAGCAGAGCAGAACACACAGACCGACCAAATAAATGCTGATGACTGTAGTGACGATGACATGAGGGGGAGAGCCGACACTAGACAGATCTGTGGGACCAGTGACATCAGTGAAGTTACTGAAGAGAATCAGGTACCGACTCAGGGCAGCCAAACTTGTACAGACAGTTCTGATAGACGCTACCCCAGCAGAGAGCATAGGAAGCCAGAGTACTTGAATGACTATGAGACTGAAGATGACACGGATGACCAGGTACCGACCAATCTCAACTATTGTTACAGGTTAATTAGTAATGTACCACAGACATTTCCAGAAGCTGTAAATTCTGTTCAGTCCAATAAGTGGATGCTATGAAAGAGGAGATGCACTCACTGAGGGATAATGACACGTTCACTTTAACCACCTTACCCAAAGGTAAAAATTCAGTGGGGGGAAGGTGGGTATATACAATTAGACAACCTTGATGGTTCAGAGACGTACAAAGCAAGCATAATGGTATAGTCAGGTTGCCAGGGTTGACTACATAGAAACATTTTCACCAACAGCTGAACATGATAAGCATAAGAGTGTTAATGCAGATTGCAGCACAAAATGACACGGTGTTACATCAAATTGATGTAAAGACTGCATATTTGCATGCACCGATAGATTGTGAAGTGTACATGGAACAGCCAGAAGGATTTGAAGTTGAATCAGAGAAAAATGAAAAATTGGTATATAAATTGGAGAAGTCATTGTATGGTTTGAAATAATCAGACAGAAATTGGAACAAAATGTTACATGATTATTTGTGTGAAAAAGGATTCATACAAAATCCAGCTGACCATTGTGTGTACACTAAAGAAATGAGATGTGACAAAGTAATTCTCATTATTTGGGTTGATGATTTGATACTTGTTGTAAGTGAGAAAAGCTCTGTGATGCTGGCCCCCCTACAATCAACACAAATAAAAATTCCATCGTATTTGGTTAGTGCTACGTTTGTGCCCATTTGTGCTGCAAAAATTAAGATTTGTGCTGCTTTCGTTTTAAAGATAATAGCTATTATTACAATTACATAATCCAGCCCCCCTACAAAGGTGTTCGGACGTGAAACCAGGCTCGTTCGTTAGTGCTGCGTTTGTGCTCCTTTGTGTTGCAAAAATCGTAGTTCTCTTTTATAGTTTTTGAGATATTATTATTTACACAGGTCACCAAAAGTTCAGCCAGCCCTCCTACAAAGGCGTTCGGACGTGAAACTGGGGTCGTTCGTTAGTGCTGCGTTTGTGCCGCAAAAATCAGTGTTCTATCTCTTTTACTTTATGAGATATTAAAGGTTTTTTGTAAAGGTCAAAAGTTCAGCCAGCCCCCCTACAAAGGCGTTCATACGTGAAACCGGGCTCGTTCATTAGTACTGTGTTTTTGTGCCACAAAAGTCTTGTGTAGTAGTTGAATCTTTCACAGTTTTTGAGATATTACTAATTATTTACACAGGTCACCAAAAGTTTACCCAGCTCCACTAAAATAGCGTTCGGACGTACCCAGTCAGCACAAGTACGTCTGCGCTACGTCCTTGATACGTTTTTTTGAAAGGTCGGTATCTAGTAGCATTTCAGGCATTTGCACATTGGCCCTACGTAGCGGCGTTGAAACAGCTCCGTCCAGGCGATGTAATCGTAACGTTTTCCGTCTCAACAGCAATGAAAATGCTACGTCTAAGCGGAACTCCACGATGATTCCCCGACCCACTTACTATCCTACGCAATGATTCCCCGACCCTATTAACCTACGAATGCCACTAATTATTTCTACGTTTGCTTTAGTGTTGAACACGTATTGATACCAATATATTTTATGTATAATATATAAAATACAAAGATGTTCGTTAAAAGTTTTTATTTAAAAAAACAAACGAAATATAAAATGCACACAAAATATAAAATGCACACGTTACAAAAATAAAAAATACAGAAAAATAAAAATACTGAAAGAAAAGAGCTATCAGACAGGCCTGGTCAGCCTGTCACGAGCCACTCTTTGATGGTTGTTTCAGCTTCAGCCTCATTTGGACTAGACACCAGTGGGT
>JAOYFF010000094.1:30614449-30628569 GCA_025773925.1 Cryptomyrus ogoouensis | reverse complement strand
GTGATACCACAGTGGGTGGAAGTAGTCAGCCTGGGTCCCCCAGAGAGGGTGGAAGTTCTATACTGGTGTGTGTGTGTGTGCGGGGGGGGGGGGGGGGGGTACTGCAAATAGGCAATACAGAAACAAATAACACAACAAAGGAATTTCCACATTTTTCATAAGCTTAATGTGACTTATCGCAGGTCACGCAGCAGGAACAATGTGCAAAGAGAAGGGTCGTTGAAGACTGGAAGGACTTATAAACATTCCCACAGCTCTTCTTGGCCGTGTTTCAGCCCACTCCTGTCCTTGTCTATACATGTGTGCTCTTTCATTGGTCAGCCAGGAAACAGATACCATCACTGATTTCTCTTTCTTTATTTAGTAACTCAAAGAGGTTCTGTTACTTCTCAGTACCCTTTTTGCCTCACAATTGTTCAAAGAAGGGCACAAAATCATTTTTAAAAGAAATGTGTCATATACATCGCAGTTATATAAGTTATACATTTTTAAATACATGCATGTGTGATACTCAGAAATGTCTTATTTTGAAGTTACCTATATCCATCTAAGCTGAGAATAACACTAGAAAACCCAAAAATACTACGGTACTCACCAGTAGGGCGAGATGTCATCGAATGAGATTCTGGGGGAACTGCAGTCTGGTTGGCATTCACTGTCACTGAGTCAGCGGTTCCAGCTTCAAATCAAAGGGCAACAGGAGTCAGATAAAAATGTAGTAATATTATGTTATTTATACCCTTTTGGTTTACTATACCTATAAGGCAAGATGTGATTAAGCTAACAGCCAGGCTGGGAGGAGGCCTGATATCAAGTACCGTACAATTAGTGCATAAATAATGGCTGTAAACAAAACTCCGCTGATTACACTGACATTATATAACAGAGCATATCAGCTCCATAAACACTGTTGCATAATTTACAAGCACTAAATGGTAAGATCATTAAGCAAGAGGCAGAGACATCTATTCACCACTGTGAAAAACAGTAGCAATAGAAACTCTTCTATTGTCAATGTTCAAATTTGCAGAAGCGCCTCTCCCAAGTTCCCTCTCAATTCAGGAACAGCTGGGATCGCAGCAATGATATGCCACCTGGGCCATAAAGTAAAATGGCTTCCCAACTGCACTCTGTGAAGCAGCATCGACTCGTCATCATTCAGTACAGGAAATGCCTCTTAGTTTAAGAAGGACAACATGCGGAAGAGGGGTGCCCAAAAAACAGACTCTCACCCGCATACGGAGCAGAACATAATTTAATCTGGACCACGTGACCCCCCCACCCCCATCCCCATGACTCCTCAGCAAATTCAAATGTCAGAACCCTTCCACTCAGCAAAATATATCATTGCCCTAAGAGAAATTAGTTGGGGATCCCTGCTTTAGAATATACATAAGAACTACCAGAAAACCCATTTTATGAATAGAAATATGTATAAACTCTCTCTGTATTCTCTCTATATTCTTAGTGACACCACCGTGAATGTTATATAGAGCACAGGGGCAAAACTGAATCTGTAAATATACAAAAACATCCAGAAGTATATAACAAAGTATCACAAATTGTAAAAGAGTGAAACAGTCTTTTCACAAGGCAATCTGTCAGAAAAATCAGAACATAAAAAGGATGTACAGATCCGTAATTTTAAGAGTGATAGAAAATAAGCATGCAGTAAAGCTTCCAATAAACATCAACAGTTTCTGCATTATAAGCATTTGCAGAGAAAATTTGGGTGCGAAACTGGATATCTGACTGATGAGTGATAACCCCCCCTGCACTGACATCTGTGGCCCCCTCCTCAACCCCCTCATATATCCAGCAGCTATTGTCCTGAAAGTAAGGGTCTCCACAGGACAGAACAAGGCTTCATTGTAGTTGTTGACTGTCCAGTCTCAACTCAGTGAGCATTAGTCCCAAGAGTACTGATAGCCCTTGGCCTACAATGAACAAGGGGCGTTCCTAAAATGCACAGAGCAGTGGAGTACCATTTCAGACTCTGCACTGTGCTCAAAGACATCTGAAGCAGTGAAGAATACCACACACTGCGTGTGAATGCATTTCCAACGATAGTAACTTACAGTCTACACTTAGGACTGCAGACATTACACAGTGCCAGTATGACACTGTCATGTGCTCTGTGTCACTCTGACATGGATGGACCCACATATTGATTTTCCATTAAATTTCTCCATAAATGCATAAGCATTTATATCCAAGGATAGGCCTGAATAAGGCTTTCCAATCCATGGCTGGTGGTGGAGGACTGGATAAGACCATTGAAGCTAAGGCTTTTTAAAATTAAAACTGGAAGGTCTCACACAACTGAATAAAAACCAGCTAAAGCCAAACAGTCTGGTTGTTCCTCCTAGCAGCTGGGAAGCTGGTTTACATGGTTTATGAGAGTGTATTGTTAAAACAATCATTACCAGGTGTGCACCTGGCCTGAAACGTACTCACAAGCAGAGGACGAAGGCAAACTTCCAACAGAAACCACACCAGAAACACTCCTCAGTTTCCCCAAAGAAGAATGGCAAGGAAAAATGACCGGTATCTCCTCTGAGCAACCATGATGAATTCCTACCTTGACTTATAGCTTGTGAGACCGTTAAGGCCAAAAAGCCTACCCAGGAACAAAAAGCACATTTGCTCCTTACACAGCATTTGAAGGTGTGTCCTACCTCAAAGCAATGTTGAACTGGGCCTTGACTAAAGCACAAAGGCTCTTAAAAGTTTACTTTTTTTCATAGGAAGGACAACGATAGTGGCTATTATGATTACTATGTTTGCTCTGTTCATTGTTTTTTTCCTGCAACTGTCAGGACAATCCATGTTCATTCAACAAATGTAAGCCGGTAGCCAAATAGAAGTTGCTGATACTGTGAAAAAAATTAAACAAGCCATGACTAAGCCATGTAGCTTTTTTTCTTTTTCTTTTTTTTTTGGTAACAGGCACCATATCTCAAAGAGAAGGTGTGTGTAATTTGCATGCCAAATTTAATGAAAAGAAAATGGTGATGCAAAAACCTGGAAATTTGTTGAATCAAAATGGAATGACCCAGTCCAGACTCATTTCTGGAAGCTTTACATGTGTAGAATTTACTGCTAAGACAACATTTAGCTGTGCCAGCCCTAGGAAAATACCATGACTATGACAACATAACGTGACTATGACTTTGCTTCTCCTGTAAACTAAGACAATGACTACTCAG
Organism: Cryptomyrus ogoouensis; assembly: GCA_025773925.1. Taxonomy (NCBI): domain Eukaryota; kingdom Metazoa; phylum Chordata; class Actinopteri; order Osteoglossiformes; family Mormyridae; genus Cryptomyrus; species Cryptomyrus ogoouensis. The sequence goes on along the minus strand of JAOYFF010000094.1, from coordinate 30,625,360 downwards.
GCTGCTCATGTTCTATTCAAGAATGTTATTGTTTTGAAATAGTCTCTTAGCCACATTGAACCACACCCTGAAAGTGTGCAGCATAAGCACAAATAGTTTTGTACTGGGACCTTTGGAATCTTTGCCAAACAGTTTTTTCCTCATGAGAAAAATTATTTTTGTTTTTTGGGATACCTCAGAAATGAAGAAAGCCCCTGAAGATGACGATAACTGTCTAGTTATGCATTCATCATTAAATCATTTGTGTTAAGTGGGTCATTGTGGATTTGTAGATTAAAAGTATGAAATACAAAAAAGGAAAGCGCTTATTGATACAATTATATAGGAATGCTTGTAATTTAATGAGATTTCATTACATATTAACCATTTTTCCCTGAACTACTTAGCCTGTAATGAGTAAGAGTAAGCCTGGGTCCTACCACAAGATGCAGATGACCATCCACATACAATCACATGACACACACTGTCAATCGCAGGGTCCACATACAATTATATGATACACACTGTCTATTGCAGGGTTCACAAACAATCACCTGACACACACTGCATACCACAGGGTCTGCATACAATCATATGACACGTACTGCCTATCGCAGGGTCCGCAAACAATCACATGACACACACTGTGTATTGCAGCGTTCACATACAATCACCTGACACACACTGCATATCGCAGGGTCCACGTACAATCACATGACACACACTGCATATCGCAGGGTCCACGTACAATCATATGACACACACTGCCTATTGCAGGGTCCACGTACAATCACATGACACACACTGCCTATCGAGGGGTCCACGTACAATCACATGACACACACTGCCTATTGCAGGGTCTACATACAATCACATGACACACACTGCATATCGCAGGGTCCACGTACAATCATATGACACACACTGCCTATCGCAGGGTCCACATACAATCACATGACACACACTGCCTATCGCAGGGTTCGCATACAATCACATGACACACACTGTCAATCGCAGGGTCCACATACAATCATATGATACACACTGTCTATTGCAGGGTTCACATACAATCACATGACACACACTGCCTATCGCAGGGTCCACATACAATCACATGACACACACTGGCTATCGCAAGGTCCGCATACATTTATGGATAGATGAAGAGAAACTAGCTCAGCAAAACTGTGTGGTGACAGCTAAAATAGCTGGAGGAAACTCAATTTCAGACCAAGATCTTACTGATATTTTGAAACAGAACTTCATTTCTAAAAAATCAATAGATTGAAACACTGATGCTTCCCTGTTTGTTAGAATGAGCATATTGTGCTTTAAGCCAATATGGAAATAGTATCATTGTGTTCAAGGGCTACACTGGACTATGAAGTTCCCCAGGGTAAATGTCACACATGCTTGCACACAGACAGACACACAGCATTCCCTCTCAAGGAGAATCCACCATGTCCCCAAACCATACAGGTTTTGGTAGGATCACTGATGGCTGTGTCATGTACATGAGGATCTGTGGGGTCCATCCCAGCCAGGGCAGCCCTCCACCAAAAACAAATCACTCATTCTTTTCTCACTCACTCTCCAGCATGGCAGTCTACATGATCCTCTGTAGATTATCAAACAAGAGTTATCCATATAATAGCAGTAAAAAAACACAATAAAACCACTTCCCATTAATAGAAAGAAGTGTCAGACTATGAATGGTAAACTACAAACTCAATCCATAATCTGTCAGACATTTATTTGTTTAGACTTCAGCCACACCAACACAATGTACCAACATAGTCCATCAGGAAGAATTTTTCTTCATCAGAGTGAGGAGAGATATGTATTGATTGATGTTATTTATAAGGAAATCAAATTATTGTTAAGCAGTGTGTTAAGTCATACAAATAGAGAAGCAATACATCAATAGAATTGTATAATCTTGATAAGTTTAATTAACAATGATACACTGTGTACTATACACAATCCATTGGTCAAACTGAAAGAAGTGAAAGTGTGATAAGGAGTAAGGATCCTCTAAAACAGTTAAAATCATCGAGGTAATGATTTATATTGTCTTTGTGAAATGTACATAAAAATGGGGTAAATGCAAAAAAATGTAATTCATCCATCCACCCACCTTCAAACCACTAATAGAGGATCATTGGGGACATTAAAGATTCATCTGACTAAACTCTTGTCTAGCAAGTGCAGAACAAAATGCAGGGAGAGTCATTTTACAGTTTCAATAGAGAAAATGTGTGTCTGATGATGTATCTAGAAATATAAAGAGAGTGTATGAAAGCATTAAATGCTGAGTCATACGCAATAAGATTTCCCTGAAGTAAAAACTTGTTAGAGCTGAAGAGCTGACCACGTAAGGTCACTCTAAGGACATGAACACTTCGTGTTCAAGCACACTTTAGGAAACTTTAATGTTAAGAGCAGTTTGTGAAATGCAAAAACACAAGCCTGGTACCAAAAGCCACCTAACACTTCCTGTGCACAGTGTACACATTGTATAATGTACACAGACACAAACTAAACTTACGTGCGTCATATTGATACAGGCAAAACAGAAAAGAATGGTACCTCTGAGGTACTTGAAAAAGTATTTTAAGTAGTTTTACAAAACAACAGAGGGAACATTTAGACCATATATCTTTTTTGGAATACTTTACTATTTAATAATATTGTTATGACACTATTGTGTCCAATATATATATCATAGATGTTGCAAAGAGCACAGACTGCAAGCAGACTACAGCTTGGGTTTTCCGGAGTTTTCCTTATGGAAAAAGAAATAAACTTCATAAGAAAAGTTTAATTTTAAAGTAATCAATAAAACAGATTTTTTTTTGCCAGTGGTTCTTAGATATATTCTAAAACAATATTGCTTGAAACAAAATATTTAACTGCCCATGAATATGGGAACTTTAACTTGAGTTTGACTAATATTGATGTATCACACATTTATACAACATTAATGCCAGCTTCCACCGTTGCCAAGGGAACATCTCCAACTTGCACAGAAGGATTAGACTGAATTCCTGAAATACTTCTCTCCAATCAGTAAGTGTTGAACTTTTGATTAAAGGACACTGAGAGAGCAAGGGGCAAAGGTTATAGTCTACTCAGCTGAATAGCTGCAACTCAGATATTAAAATACCTTTTAATGGAGGGTAATGTCAAAGTCAGCAGTTATTGTAGTACAGTCAATTTAATGCTGCATTTCTTTTCTATTTACTTATTGCAACACACTGCTGGTTTGTTAATGAAAATTCTTCTGGATCCTTAACCCACACTTTCCTGTCTGACCCCTGTTTCTTCTTGCCTTTGGGAATTACTGACCTTGTCAGGTATGGTGATCATAGTCCTACAAGCCCTGCGATACCAGCATTGTTCCTGGCCCTTTCACAGTCCTCCCAATACTGGCCACATTCAATGAATTATTTGTTGAGAGGGGGGCACTGAAACCAGGACATTCTTTATGCAGCCAGTAATGCTTATAATCTTTTTGATTGAGACTCCCTATCATATAGAGGATCCTGTGAGACCTGTAGAGGGGCAGTATTCCTTGATCCAATATCATCAGCGAAGGTTGTGTTCTCTCAAAAGTCTGAATGCTCATTTTAATGGACACCATGAAGCTATAGCCTCTTATTCTGAAAACAGACCACAAGTAAATTTGCCCTTCTAGTATATTTGGTACTGATGAGTGATGTTAATTGCCATCTTTAATACGCTTTCTGTGCAGCACTATAGTATCAGTTCTAAGACTTGTCACCTGACAAACAAGCCTGTCCAATTCGATTAACTAAGGAATCAAGGGCACTTTATACAACATATCAAGTCTTGCTTGCTTGACTTAAAGCCAGCTATGAAGGAATCACTGGTCTAATTGTACTAATTATATTCAAATTTTTTATTGGTAATAAAAAAAACTCAAAATAAAATTCAAAAGCCCAAAGAGTTCATTCAATGCATTCAACACCCAGGCAGTCATATATAATACAATTATTCTTTTTTTAAAAAATAAATCATTCAAAAGTATCTATCCAAGTTCATCATTCAGTAATAATAAAGAAAATAATGTTTGTATTAACTAAAGTAGAAACATAATAAGAGAAGTTTTACTATGGAGCAATTTCTATGATTGAGACTTCATGAAACTGCTATTCGCTTCTGTGTGGGAGACCTAATGTCCTGTAAACACCTCAATTTTGCAGTTTAACAGTCAACAGTAAAATCTGTTTCTTAGACAAACTGCTGTCTGAGGGATGAAAGACAGGCAGGCAGGCAGACAGACAGACAGACAGACAGACACACAGGCAGGCAGGCAGTCTAGCTAACAGTACAGCCCACTTAAAACTTAAAGTCTTTCTGAAGCTTTTCTACGCACAGCGGGTAAAGCAGCTGAAGATTTGAAGCTGGAAAGGGACACTGATTGAGGCTTTAACCGGAAATCCTGAGGAACAATACCAAGCTCTCTAAACAGATATGTAAGTGTCTGTTAAGTAACTAAAAACAATTGTTGTACAATGCCAAATAATTCAGCTGTATTTCACATGGCATGACAGCACTGTTGACACAATATGAGGTTATCATTACAATACTCAAAAAGATCTAAGCCTCAAAATAATACACTTATTGTTTAAAGACTGAGGCTTCAGTATTACCTTCAGTTCTGTTTTCATTAAGCCCCAAAGGGAGGACTGAGAATGGAAATAACAATGACATCAACAATAAAAAATAAACTTAAAGAATCCCCATCACTATATTTCTGTAAAAAATAAAAAAAACTGAAAAATTAAAAAGTAAATATATCTTTTGTTTCATGAAAATACACTGCCTGGCCAAAAAATTTAATATTTTGTTGGACCGCCGTTAGCTTTGATTAGTGTGCACATTTGTCGATGCATCGTTTCCACATGCTTATGCTTATCTCAACACTTTTTTCCATCCAGATTTGCATTCATTTCTTGTCAAGATCTTGTATAGCACATCTCTAAGACTTTCAATAGGGTCACGACTGTGGTGGCCAATTCATGTGTGAAAATGATCCCTCATGCTCCCTGCAGCATTCTTTGACAATTCCAGCCCAATGAATCATGCCATTATCGTTCTGGAATATGCCCATGCCATTAGGAAAGAATAATCAATTGATGGGGTAACCTGGCTGTTCATTAGTTTCAGGAACTCATCTGACTCACTTTATTGCTGCAGAACATTGCTGATCTGTAATAAAGATCCAGTCATGGGCTCTTAAACGCTTACTAATTTAAATTCAAACAGTGACTTTTTTTGGCCAGGCAATGTAGATACACAGACACAGCAGTATTCCTCAGCAGAGGAGCATATGGCAGTTACAGGCTGTCCTTGGGAGTTTTTCCTCACTTGTCAAACACCTCACTAATAAAAGTCTAAATGTGATAATGACAATATATTGTTTCCTGAACTAAGAAAAAGTTCAGGTAAAAGTGCAGCACAGAAAAAAAGGTCAGAAGAAGGTCATACTGTTGGCAACTTTTAAAACTGTAATCCGACAGTCAGCAAAGGACTGGAGTTGGTGCTTTAGAAACAAAGCATGCGTCACTGATTATACCCACTGATGCTGATGATCAAGAAAGTTTCCTCAATGCTCAGTCAGCAGTAACGTAAGAGTTCATTGCCATGGAGACAGCTCAGATTTAAAAGTGGATCAAACAATCCACTGCTAAATCAAATCTGTGACCACATGCTTTTTAGTTTAACAAGCTACAATAATCCCTATAGTTATAAAGGGATTTGATCATAATGTTTTTTCTGTAAATTATAATTTAAAGAGATGGACTGAGTGTTCCATCTTAAATTCTGTATAAAACACATATGTGCATAAAACATATTCCTTGATAAGTAAAACCATGTGGTTAATACTAACATTGTTGCTTGGCTTGTATTGATTGACTACAATTATTGAATCATTTCAATAATTAATTTTGCACTTGAGCAAAATTATACATTACAATAAATTTTTTCTGCAATATTTGAATATTGTTTCTATTCAAATGCATATTAGATCAGTTAAAATGTAATAAAGGATGTTCTTATTTTGCCTTATTTGAACTGTCTGAAAGTTTGAAATAGTTACTCATATATAAGTTTAATAAGATTACAGTAGATTAAAAAATAGCATAATTATGTACACATTCAAAAATGTACATTATCTGCAATTATGATGATGAATATGTTATGGTAGTGCTTACTGGTGGCCCCCCACAAATGGCGGAGTATTCATGTCATATGTCTGAAATAGTCAAAGGTCTCAAAATGAGCTCAAATTTAGCTTTCAAATTCAGGAACTGTAGTCATTGTTACAAAACTGTGCTCGTAATCCCCCTCCCCCTTCCAACACACACACATACATAGGTTAATCATGCAGAAAATGTTATACAATGACATAGTAGACTTTAAATTTAGTGATAATCATGTAATGTAAAGCAGTCTCTTGACAATTCCTTTTTCTGCCCTTTCTTTGCCCGTTCCATTTGCTATTGGTTAACAATTCATGCTTACCTGTATTACTGGTCTGTCCGTAAATCGTTGTTACTAATGCAAAGTGAAATAAGAGCATTAAGGTATTCATAATTTAGAAAAAAAAATAAAAACGTAAATAATTTACAAAAACTTTATTCTTAAAAAGGAAAACTAAATTAAAAAAATCAGCTTAGTGTAGTTTCTTTTTTGTCTCTGTGACAAAATCCTCTCTGATCGTCTCCTATTTCTTATCGGTGCGAAATGTGAAGCAGGTCCAGGTGTTTCAAGCTAAGGTTTTGAGCACTTGAGCAGCTGACGCCAGACCACTCCCTCCTGGGTGGTGCTTACTGGGGTAGTGTATGTATTAACTTTGTGAAACACATGCATTTATTTTGCCATAAAACATCATATTAAACATATTTTGTACCTTTATGGTAACTGTGATGTTTGCAGATAGGCTACTTAACGTATTCATGGAAACAGGGCTATATACACATTTATAAACAAGTGAGAAATAACTATACAGATATGATGAGTACTTAAGTTTCAGTATTCAGCTACAGCTAAGTGTCAGTTCTGTTAAATACTCTTTGGCCAACAGACCTACAATGTGTGTGACAAAGATTTTAGGGATTTTTTTTCATAAGTTTTCTATTTAATTGCTTTAAATGTGAATTACTTGATACTGTACTGTTAAAATGGAATGGGAATTATGCCAGTTTTTCTGCTTATTTGAATTGTTTATTACAGGAACCCTTACATGGGGAGATGGAATATTAACACAGTATTAATAATTAGTAATACATTTGCCACTGTTTAAATTAATTACGATGGAATGCATGCATTAAATTATTATTAACTATTCACGATTACATTTATCATCCATTACTGATGGTGAAATTACTAAGGACTGACATTGACGTGACATGACTTGATACTTGACTTGAAAGTTAGGACTTGTGACTTATTTGTGACTTGTGCATATGTGATACTAAGCCACACATATCTGATATATATAAACCATGAATCGATCAAATTATAAGTAGATCTAATTATAATCCAACCAAATGACATTGTCAAGGAATTCTGAGAATTTCAATATACTGTTACTTCCATCGCTGTTATGGATGACGTCTTATCACCTGGACACATTTGCAAAAACAAACAACATATAATGTGTAATACATTAAAAACAGTTAATAATAAATTCAAAAAGATAGTTAAAATGACTAATTTCATGTTTACACGGCTGAATTCATGTTTAGTTAATGTGTTACGCTGGTTTATAGTTAAATATGGTTTGTAGTTAAAGATGAATCAAGCTCGAGGAAAACAAAGGGGGAGTGAACATTGATGCAGCTAAGCAGGTCTGAAAGAGACCAGCACAGGAAACACTGAGAAACAGTCTGAATTGTTCTCATATTTCCAATCCCTTTCATGCTACTTTAAGGCATTTACAGTATTCTTATTTTTCCATTTTATACTTTTTAAAATCACAGTTAACACATAACATTTAATTAATCCCACAAATACCAGCCTCATTCAGTGGATGCAGTTTTTAGTGGTTTTGAATGATGGAAATAATCAGCTCTGCCCAGAACTTTATGAGAAAAGGGGGATTTCCAAAGGCATTTGAAATGACAAGTGGGTGAATGGATGGATGAATATGATACTTCATCCATCCATTCAACAAGCTATAGGTGGACGTGGAGTGATTAAAAGTGAGTAATATTAAGGAACAAGGAAGTGAGACAAAAGCTTATACTGAAATATGAACATCCGGTTTCTTGAATGATTTATATCTTGATTACCATGCATAATTGTGAAAGACTAGGCTGAGCAGTAAAGTGGCAAAGTCCACTTGAATATATATGGTAGTATGTGTACTCTGAGATCACCTCTCAAGGAAGCTACACACATTGCCCCTTTCACATCTACAAGGGCAGAAAATAAGGGGGAGGGGGATCTATCCATCCACCCATCTTCCATACTTCTTAACCATTAAATGTCTTGGCAAGCGTGTAGAGTAAACCAGGAAACAGGACACAGGGCTGGGTGCAGCAAGGGCAGGATGGCACTCCATCACAGGATACACAATGCACAGTATAAATGCTGCCAATGTGGTCACCAGGAACATCAACCTGACGGAACCTAATAAACAACTGGGGACTGAGTCGCTGTGCCTGTGATCAGAAGGTCACCAGTTCAAGCTCAGCCTCGGCAGAATAATCACATGTCCTTGGGTCCTAGAGCAAGGTCCTTAACCCCCAGCTCCACAGACACAGCTGCATGTATGTACTGTGGGTAAAGAGAGAATTTCCCCCCAGGGATCAATGACATCATCAAAGTGTCATCATGATTTATTTATTTTATTTATTAAATGTGTATTGAAATGAAATATAAAACTAAAATGTTCACTGTTTTAGGAATATATTATGAGGCAGTTTTATGCTTTCATGTATAATGTAATTAAAAAATGTTCAGCAAAAAAAAAGCTAGGTATGGTACATATTTTGTACCAACTTTGTTTATTAATTTAAATTAAAAAAAAAAACAAAAAAACAATAACTTGTTTTGTAAGTGGTTTAGTTGCCACATCACTGTGATTCACGTCACCAACAGAAGATCGTGACAGTGGTTAACATAATGAATAAGTCAGAAATAATGAAGTTATAGTCTTAAAATGCATTGCAAAATTTCTGAGGGTAATGCTCACATGTTCTACGGCTGAAAATTCATATCCTGTTTTAATTCAGTTTTAAATAATTAAAAAAATTCTAAATATTTGAATTATTCAAAATATATTAACTGATTTATAAACTGTGCCACATTAATATATGTAGTAATCTGCTTACCATTTCTCTCATAATATTTACATAGCAAAATTGTGCTCATTTAACAGAGCTTATAGGTGAAAACAAACAGTACCATCTGGAAAACGAGGAAATGGCTCAGGAGACATTCAAACATATTTCTAGTAATTAGTCTATCAATAAAAAGAATAAGACTGTTAAAATATCACCAGAAACGTTAGATGGTGCTGAACAAAAGTCCTACTTTAACTCACTTTCACCGACAACCACAGTCCCTCTGGTTGCCACCTATGGTGGGCTGAGGAAATGCGTGTTGACAATTAAAACATATATTGCACAAGAGCATTGTACGTCAGTCAGGTTCATGGTCCACCGTTGGCACAAAAAATGTAGAATATGTGACTCATAGCAGTAATACTGATGAAATATGGTTTAAATACTCTGAAAAATCTGGGCAAGGTAACTACCCCAGACAATAAGGTCTATAGTTTTTCCAAACTGATCTCACACATATTTATAAACTTTATTATTTTAAATTTATTTTTGTAATGTAACTAGCCATCACTCCTACTCACAGAAACAATTAAAATCTATATTTACAGAGTTCAGTCTATCATAGTGGTATTATATGGTACGAATGGCACACCAAGTGAAAACTTAATCTAAGCAAACATATTCCACAGCAGTATGCTGATACCGAAGCTTAACACATATTGTGTGGCTTAGCATTTAAAAGGGCCAATTTATACAAGGTGAATATTTTAGTAGAGCAATTTGCTGATTGAGGAGGCTGAGACTTTATTGGGTTTCCCATGGTCTCTACACTTAATTGACATTTTGGACAACAATGTCTGACAAATAAATGTGAAGATTATACGTGTTTGTCCTACAAATATAACAATGGAGGGAATTAATAATATTTATTATCATTATCATCTGACTTTCACAATTACAGTTCCAGCCCAGATATTAATCATTCCATCTAAGTAATTATTCACAGTAGAAGTCAATAGGACAATCAGTAATACGTGAGGACCATCATTTCCATCTAGTGGTCTTAAAGTGAATTGCATACATGTACTTAAGTATTTTTTTTGTTTATTTTTTTGTTTATTAGGAATGTGAAGGAATTAAAATGAATATTCTGAATTGCTCAACATTTTAAACATTGAAACTTGAGACTGAAATTGTTCTTATAAAACACTAGATATGTAAATTAAAGTAAACAGTTTTAGAAGTTGTGAAAGTGTTATCTCTTGGCTTCTGAAAAAAATCCTCTATGATCCTGAGCACTACCTTGCGCAAGTCAACAAAATAAATTTATAAGGATAGCAAACAGAAGTGAGAGCAAATAAAAGATTATCGTCCCTGTTCATAACCATTTATTCTCTAATGAAGGTGAATGCATGAAAGAATTCCCTGAACAGAACTAACTGGCATAGCTATCACTGCTACAATACTCTCCACTGTAACATGGAAGGCATACTGATTTTCCAGTATGAAGGGAAGGTGCTGTATCTCCAGCCAACATAAGAACATAAGAAATTTACAAACGAGAGGAGGCCATTCGGCCCATCAAGCTCGTTTGGGGTGAACTTAACTAATA
>JAOYFF010000094.1:30589594-30608954 GCA_025773925.1 Cryptomyrus ogoouensis | reverse complement strand
ATCTCTTTTAAAACTATAGGTAAGATGCCATCAGGGCCCTGCGATTTATTTATTTTGAGTTTAGCTAGGCTTAGTACTACATCTGCCTCAGTTATACATATATTGGTCATAGACGACTACTCCAGTCTGATAATCCAAAGGCACCATTCCCAACTTCCATGCAATGTTGAAGAGGTGAGTCAGTCAAGACAGCCTAACATCCAGAGCAAACACCCCAAGGCACTTGACAAGTGTGTGGCAATCCATTACTGCATCATTTATAGAAAAAGGTGCATGAAACAGGGAAAGGAGAAGAGGAAAAGAATGAATGCAAGTAGATAAGCTATATGAACTAACACTTACAATCAGCTTTTGTTTGTTTTGGAGTGTTTTATTGACCAAGCAAAAAAAAAGTAAACTGCATTAAAAAAAATGTATTACCCCACATGTGCATTTCAGGTGCATCTATTGATAAATCTATTGAGGTATCCAGGTAATAATTAAGGACGTAGGTCAGGGAGCGTGTACATAAAAGTACCAGATTATGAAATTTTATTGCTTGCCCGAACATCAGCCAAGGTACGTCATTAAATGTTCAGTAAATGACAAGGCAGAAAAAGGACATGGGATGACCTAAACTATTTGCATAGTGCAAGAGATAATTCTCAACCCTTTGTATAGCATGCAGCCCATATTAAACTTGCAAACATTAACTTTAACGAGAATAATGTGCAATGTCCAGGAGCAATTTTAAGTTTGTCAGTGACTATTTGGACTGGATTGGATTACATTTTAACCTCAATTAGGGCTAGGTTTGGTGATTGATTAATATTTCCTCCTGGAGATAGAGCCCGTTCTTTGATATGTGCTGGACATTTTGGTTATACAAACTGGTAACTGTAGTGTTCGGAATGCATGTTATTTCAGTCAACTTCTTAAACCTTTGTGGCATTTTGTTGCATGCTAGTGTTTCTAGATTACTCAGTGGGAACATCTATAAGACCAATATCATCTCCATTAAGCTCATCCATTCATTTCTGAGCCAAGTATGTTTTGACCCTTCTACCAAGAAGTAACTGAAGCAGTGGTTAGAAGCATACAAAGCCCTCAATAATGTTTGGGACAAAGATACATTTTTCCTTCACTTGTCCTTGTGCTCCATAGTTTTAAATGTCTAACCAAACAATACACACTTGATTAAAGTGCATATTCTAGACTTTAATACAACTATTTGCATGCATTTCGGTTTCACCATGTAGAAACTACAGCACTTTTTATACATAACTTCCCCCATTTTAGGGCACCATAACGTTTGGGACATAGCAATGGTAGATATATTAAAGCAGTCATATTTAGTACTTTCTGGCAGTATTGTACTATTCCCTGACCAGGCCTCTACTGCAGCCTTAAGTCCCTTAAGTTGTCTCTTCAGTATAAGGAATACATGCTCAATAAGATGTAGATCGGGTGACTGACTTGACCATTAAAGAATTTTCTAGTTTTGTCATGTTACTTTAGCAGCATGTTTGAGAACATTGTCTAGATGTAGGATGAAACGCCATCTATTGAGTTTGGAGGGATTTGCTCACATTTGAGCAGATAAGATGTTCCTGCCATCAGCAGTTCCATCATCAATATCGGTGCTTCAGGGCCTGTGGCAGCCATACAGGCCCAGGCCATCACATTCTCACTGTCGGTGTCATAGATGAGCTGGTATGCTTTGGATCTTGGCCAGTTCCTTTTCATCTCCACACTTTGCTCTTGCCATCACTCTGATAAAGGTTAATCTTGGTCTCTGTCCACAAGACCTATTACCAGAATTCTGCCACCTCTAAAGTACGTTTTGGCAAACTATATTCTGGCCATACCGTTTTTGTGGCTAACTAGTGGTTTCCATCTTGCATTGTAGCCTCTATATTTGACTAATGATGCAATTAAACATGAGTAACCGCAAACACCTGTGAAAGCCAAATGTCCCAGAAATGGGGAGCCCTGAATTGGGGAGATGCCTAAAATGTGCTGTGCCTATATGGTAAAACCGAACTGTAGGCAAATACCCTTAAAGTCTAGAATGGGCACTTTAAATCACATGTAGATTATTCAATTAGAAAATTAAAAATATGGAGTACAGAAGCAAATCAAAAACATTTCTTTGCAAAACAATACGGGGGGAAAATTGTAACATTTTCTCTAAAACGAAGAGTCCACACACATTTTACACACTGAATGCAGGAATCTGCCTCACCGAAATAATGAGCTCCTCTTTCACTTAAATCATAAAAAGTAAAGATGTGATGTCCATGTGGGTGACTTCAGATTTAATCTGTCACAGTAATACGAACTGCCGAGGCACAGACATGTATATACAAAAGCTACACACAATCCGCCAGAAAAGTACAGTGTAAGTCATAAAAACATTATTTCACATATGAACAGTAAAGTTTCTCTTTAATGGTAAGCACAAGTACATAGTAGAGCCTTAAATGGTAAATGCATGAAGAAAATTGATCATCCTGAAACCTGCTCTTCACACATTTCGGCATTGGTAGGTTATAAAGGGAGGCAAAACAGCATGAGAGGTGTTGATAGTTTATTCTTCCTAATCACTTATAAATTTCATCCAACAGGTACAGCCCTGCAAATCATGTCACGAGAATCTAGAATAAAATAAGCAAGTAGCAAAAAAGATAAAAGGGACAAAAACATCTGCTAAAAATTTGGTGGCACAGTGATAACCAGCAAAAGTCCTACAAAACCTCTCATATCATGCATATCTGAGAAAGAAAAAAAACACATTAGTGTTTTTGAACATTTTTGTAAACAAAACTGGTCTAAATAATATTAAAATAGAAAGTCAAAAAAACTATGCGAATACACACTGCAACACTGCTTCGTGTTAATGCTTTACAGACCAAAGCATACTTTAAACAAATCCATTCATATTCCATTCCATTACTGTAAACACTGTTTACATAAAAAAGGTGTAATATGGATATACAATATGCCGAGTTCATACTACAGTATTTTTGCTACAAACATGAATGTGTGTCCCTGGTTAGGCTTTAACAGTGATATGAGGTATATAATAGGCGATCCTAAATTCTTTTTTTTTTTTTTTTTGAGTGGTCAAATCTGTTTTCCCAATGACATTAACGGGCTTGACAAGCCCAGCTGTGTCTGTTTGGAGACCGGGGTATGGAGACGGCCATTCCACAGGGAAAATTCTGCATTTCAAAGACAGTCAACCATCAACACTGGAAGACCAAATCATGGTCATGGTTATAACCTGTACAAAATCAGCTTGTGAATCAACATTTATTTTTTAAACTCATTTATAAAAGGTAAACAAGACTAAATAAAAGTCTGCTGACATATTCTAACCTCTAAAGATTCCCAGGCTATTTTAAATTAACCACAGGCTCATCTGGGCATCTGCTTAGTAGTCTGGGGTATCAACTTTAGCTCAGAGGTAGGACTCAAACACGAAAACCGGGTGCCACTTAATTGACAAAAATGACCATGAAAACATATTCCTGTCCCTTATTTCCAAATAGATTGTTACACTTTATAAACTGGCCCAGATCCTGTTCATAAATTTTACCCACTTAGCATTCAAGTGACACCTGCACAGAAATACCACTACACACTAAAGCAGAAGTTAAGGCTGGGCGCCACTTCTGTAACCAGCATGGCAAATAAAGTTACTCCCCAGCTTCATCCATCATCACTCGGTACAGCTTTCCCCCCCCATTTTATAATAAAGCATTAAAAGTGCTTGTTGGGTGAGAGTGGCAGATACCTAGCAGGCTGCTCAGTGGGTAATGAGGGACCCAGCACCTCCTTCACTATCCTATATCGCTACTATTGCTGACAGGGCATTTTCTCAAGAAGGCAAAATCTTGCCTGTCCAGACACCCACTGGGTCTGTGTACATATGGGCTCAGGTGGGACTGATCGTCACTAGACCAAAGGGGCCAAAATACAATACAATACAATTCTGCGCTTTTCCTTTTCACTGACCACAGAATAATAAAAAATTAAGTCAGATGGCCATTGCTGAACAAAATGTGACCGCTTCACATTGACCAAAGAGTACCATGATCTCTAAATGACTAGGTGGAAGGGCTGTCAGTTTAACATGGGCCAGTTCAATTACTGGCTGCATTCATTTCTGAATGGGCAAAACATTTCACAAAGCTTCTCTGTAGTTTTAAACATACACCTCTAAGATGACTGTTTACCACTTCTTATAATAAATTCTCCTTAGTACACGTTTTTCCTGAGTAATACTTTCAATTCTTGTAACAGGCATTTTTTTTGCTATTTCAAATCTGGGCTATTCCCTGCCATTATGTTTATTATTACTAATAATAATTATTAATTATTATACAATTGTTGATTGCTAAAACACAAAGGTTCATGGAAAAATAAGCTAGTATTCAGCTACCCTCTATTTTAATCTATTTAACGTAACAACCATACCTACTGCTATTACCACTACTACTACTACTACTACACTAAAGAAATCGACTAAATAGGTTTTAAAAAATTAAAATTGCATTGGAGGGAGGCCATCATCCTTTCCTGGTGGGATATTGTATAAACATTTATTGGCAGTGTAATTAAAACAACCTTGCTTAAAAAAATATTAATAACAATAGTAAAATAATAAAAAAAAACCTCCAACTAGGTCCATCTATCTCAGACCTTACCTGTAACTTTGGCTTGTTGGGGTCTTAGATCCTGTACTAACTGGCTCATTGACATCAGCTAACAAACTAGTGTACCCTGAGAATTCTGACACAGGAGTCCTAATTCTGTGCTCAGTCTCTCCGCTGGAATCACTGCTGAAAGCCAGAGGGACTCTGCCACCTGATTTGAACCCAAAGGCCTGGGCAAAATTCTCAATCTGATAGGGGCCCCGAACATCCAGACCCTTGGACGTGTCCAACGGGGTCAGGTCCGGTGATGCAAGCTGGTAGCTGGAAGAAGCAGTGCTTCTCTTGGGCTGCTGCCCCTTCTGACTAGATAACTCTGGAGTGGTGATCTGGTAGGTGGGTGAGTGCTGCTTCTCTATCTGTTCAGTGAGCTCCTGGGAGGGTGTCAGCTGCTGGTGGGGAGACTCCAGGCTGCTCAGGTGGAAGCTGGGCTGGCCTGAGACCGCCAACATCCCAAAATGGGACTTTGGCAAGGAAGAAAGGGTTGAGGTAATAGACGGGCCAAAGCTGCACTCTAAGGGGGAAGTAGTGTAGACCTGTTTCTCAGAGAAAAGGGAGCTGCCAGGCTGGCCGCTGCTGGAGACCAGGCTGGGGAAAGGCCCACCTGGGCCAAGGGGGAAGGTGTTGCTGTGGCTGGTTCGCTCCAGGGCCTGCAGTAAGAACTTGGAGTATTCATGCATGCTGACAGTCTTATCCCCAGAGGAGGTGGGGGAGTCCTCCTCCTGGCCCAGTTCAGGGGTGCCCGCAGAGGGGTGAAGCTCCACATGCTGGTCACTAAGGTCGAAGGGGACATCGTGGGAGCCATCAGGCTTCTGAGAATAGTGGTCTAGCAGGCTCTGGAGCACTTCATCTGGAATGCCCGACTTGTCATGCTTGATGTCGCCACTAATCGGCGAGTCTAGAAGATTCAAGGGCGTCTCACTGTCCATCACACCCTGGATCACTGTCTGTTGTGAGGGCATGTGCACCACGTTTGACCCGTAATCGCCACCACTGCTGCTATTAACTGCATGCAGGTAACGCCGCTTCTTCAGAAACTGCATGGCGTCATCATAGTTGCTGCTGGTTGGGCCCTGTTTGACCCCAGAGCCCTGCAGGAGCCCTATGTGGTCCATACCTGAACTGCCAGCAATGTCCATGGAGTCACCTTTTTGAGACAGCAGCTTCTGCCCATGAGGACTGCTGGAGGACTCAAGGGACACCAGACCTTTGTCAGTGCCCTTCCGTCCAACCTTCTTAAAGACAAGCTTGGGAGCACGACCATGTTGGTCATGCATATTGGGGCTGGGTAAGTTGCTGTTTGAGGATACCGTAGGGACCTCGACTGCATAGTCCTGGAGGCCAAGACCCCCAGCCATCTGTGTGTCACCAGTTTTCTTCTTCTTGCGCTCTCCCGCTTCACTGGCATTTTTGGACCTCACCCTTTTGCGGCCAGAAACGCTGCCATTTCCCTGAGTGATAGAGTAGCTGCTGGAACCAGCCTCACCAACCCCGAGGTCCAACATCCCAGGCTCCAGCCCTTTTTTTATGGCTTCTCCACAGGTTCTTTTGTGCTTAAGTAATCGATCGGTTCTGGAGAAATACTTTAGAGAACAGCAAAAAAAAAAAAGAAAAACACACATCAGACAATACAGAACCACATTACATTATCCACTAATGTGAGAACAAGGTACTCCCCAATTAAGGAGGGGATCAATTAAACCAATAAGGACTCTTTCTGGAAACAAACCACCATTTGCTAACCTGTTGGCAGGTGTCACATTTATATGGCTTTTCTCCACTGTGAGTTCTCTTGTGCCTCTCCATGTGGTACTTCTGAATAAAGCGCATGTTACACTGATCACAGCTGAAGGGCTTCTCACCTGCAGGGGTGACAAAAGGAACCACAGGGGAAGTTAAAGCCGGATGCCGCAAAAGAACACTAGAGATGGAATGACACCAAGGGCTCTCAGGTAGTGCTGCACAATATATCATTTCAGCATTTTCATCGTGTTGTGCACATGCGCAACAATCGCATCGCAAGACGTGCCAAGTCAAGTGAATGAAATTAAATCAAACTACGACTTTTTTTCTGTCTGGTACAAAAGGAAAACCTGCAGAGTTATTTTCCATGACTAATGCACAAGTCAGTCTGATAACATTTTACCCTAATTTAAAGGTTTTGGATACACCAAGTTTGTTGCTAGTGAGCATAATGCAGGCTCTACATGTACAGCAGACCATCAGTCACAATTAGAGCTGGGCAATATACGGATATTAATACCAACATCGCATGTTATGCACATACAAATCTCACATCATGTGATCAGCTGGGTTGAGATCAGGCTTTTTCATACTGTCCAAAAATTATATCGCACTACAGTATTTTCATAAACAGCATTATTTTGAAATACAGCCCATGTATCTTGAAACCTTGGAAATAAGATTTGGTGAGTGGCATAGGACACAAAACACAGCAAGTTTTGCGATTTAAAATATTGTTCCTTTATATTAATTACATTATAGATGATCTATCACGTTTTAAAACATTTATCTGCTCACGCTCTCCGAGCCAATCGTATTCTTTTTCATCCTTGCGGATTAAATCACTCATATCTGAAATATTCCAATATCGTGCAGCCCTATTCTTAGGGCTAGCTACTCAGAGCTTACGTTACTATGAGGAGTCAGAGACGACTGAACAAATCTCAAATCTCACCGCTGTGTATCTTTTCATGCCGCTGAAGAAGGTACTTCTGGATGAAGCTCATGTTGCACTGGCTACATCTGAAAGGCCGCTCACCTGTGCAGTCAAAAATACCACATTCCAATTTCCACATTAAATTACAGGACAGGAGTGACGAGAATCTATAGAAAGATTCAGATAATCAACCACTGGGTGTTAAAGCTGAAAGAAAAGCAGAAAATAACAGCTAGTTCATTGATATTTTCCACCGCACACACTATGGCATAACAGGTGTGATTATTGTACAATATAGAATTACTGTTTTCATAATACACCACTAGGAACGCACTTCTTAGGAAGTCTTCCAATATCGAGGAGTTAAAATGGACAAAATGGTTATTAGGGAGGAAAAGTATTCCTACCTTACACTAGTCCAAAACAAATCACAGGGTGAATCTCTCATCTTTAGGAAGTTACTGGGATTCACATTTAGAGACAGACACCAGGATAATATAAAAGCAAAGATCTCCAAAAATCTGAACCTTGAAAAATGGATGCCATTATTAAAAAATGGCATCCATCATCCATTTCTGAATATTTGCCCAGCATGAAGTTTGATGATACAGTAAAATCCATTTATAACAGACTTCAAGGGACCTGGCAAAACAGTCCGTTATATCCAAAGTCTGATATATCCAGAGTTGCTGTATGCCCAGAACACAACTACAGGACACCATTTACTCATGCCACACCCCAGCAGACACACTTGTGGTATAGATTATTATATTGTATATGTTGTAATCCAACTTTACCTGACCAGATGCGTGACTATTAATAATCCCGATTATGTATCCGCGCTGGATATCACCAGCACGCCACACGCCTTGTTGGCGGAACTGCATGCCCGTTATAGGCGAAGAAAACTACAGCTAAAAGCGGCCCTGGGGACCAAATTGTTTGTCCGTTATAAGTGAAATTCCGTTATATTCGACTCCGCTATATCCAATGCTTTTTCTGCATGTTCTTAAAGGCGCACGGCCGGGAACAGTGGACCTCCTTTATTATAGACGATATTCCGTTATAAGTGAGTCCACTATAACGGGATTTTACTAGGGATGTAATGATACACTCAACTCACGATTCTGAGTTCACGTTACGATTTTCTCACAATTTTTTAGCAGAATGAGCTGCAAACAAATTTATTCAAAAATATTCCTTTATCTTTGTAAACTGTGCAAAACGTGTGCTCTTCTTAACAGTGCAACTGAAATTGAATAAAATACTGTTTTAAAAAAATGCCAAATCAAAAAAAGTAAAAAAAAAAATCTTCAAATAAACTAAGGCTTGCATGTGCAGCTTTTTAGCATGGTTTGCCCTTTTAATAATCTTCGCTCGGCTCACTGTGGTGCCGGTGGACATGCTGAAGCATGTTCATTGTAGTCCGTCCATTGTAGAACATGTAGTGTTCATTGTGCTATGTGTATGTTATCAGTCTTTTACAATTTGCACGCAGTTTTTGTCTTGTCTGTAATTTTCTCCCTGTTTTCGTTTGTGATTACCGGAAAGCTAAAATGCTGCCAAACAGGTGATATGATTGGGCGGTGCATCCATCCATCCATTTTCTGAAATAATTTAATTAACTTAATCTCAACTGTGGTCGCGGGGGGGACCGGAGACTACCATGGGAACAATGGGCGCAGACGGGCACCAACCCTGGGCAGTCGCCAACACACCACAGCGCGCACACACTCACACCTACAGGGCCAATTTAGACTCACCAATCAACCTATCCTGCATGTTTTTGGACCGTGGGAGGAAACCAGAGTTCCCGGCGAAAACGGGGAGAGCGTGCGAACTCCACACAGAAAAGACCTGGAACCAAAAGCAGGACCTTCTTGCTGTGAGGCAGCAGCGCTAATCGCTGCGCCACCGTGCCGCCCGGCCATGCGTCCTCAATTTCAAATTCGCTCGCCATCTTGCATTAGGTCAAAACCAAAAACTGACGTCCGACGTCGACGTGACTACAGTGATATCTGACGTCGAACTGATGTCGTGAAATCAAATGTAATATTACACCATTTTTTTGTGTTAAAGTACTGTGAAGTACTCCTAAAGTAGCGGTTCATTTTCCACATCAGCCGGTTTAAATCGTCATACATTTACATCGATTTTGAACAGATTCGCGATTCATTGTTACATGTCTATATTTTACTGTACTTCATTGTACAGTACATTGATGATGTACTGTAATATAGCGAAGATGAAGGCTAAAGCAGCAGGCGGCACAGGGAGCTCCTTACCTGTGTGAATGAGCACGTGTCTGCGCAAGTGATAGGAACTCCTAAAGGCTGCATTGCAGTGCTCGCAGATGTGTGGCTTGGAGTTGGGGGACAAGGCTCCACCCTCACCATCCAGCATCGACTGCAGCCATGACATGTGAAGAACAGAAGTTGAGAGAACTGCACAGTCAGGACAAATCACCTAAGCGGACCGAGCACAGCACCATAGCCATACCTTTGACGAGTCTCCACGTTTCCTCCTGGCTTTACCCTCCAACTCTTCACCATTGGACTTCCGACCTCTTCTGCCAGACGACTCTTTTTGATCTTTTGCAAGTCTACCTGATAGCTGTTAAAGGCCAAACAGAAGATGGGAAAAAAATAAGACATCCAATAACAACCAGAGCATTATCAGAACAGAAGGCAAACTATGGGAGAGAAATATTGGTGTCACTGCTATCCAAGGCATATTCTTGCTTACAGATATACAAGACAATAAACAGAAGCAGCTCTTTCCTAAGGCCTGACTATGGCAGTTGGCACATTGGTGCTAACCCTATCAGTCAAAAGGACATACAGCCATGAAGAGCAGAACTCAGACTTTAAACCTTCTATTAAGCAGCATCACTCACTTCAGTTTTGTTTTAAGCAAGAGACAATGAACAAACAGTGAACAAATTCATATTAGTGAAGCAGTTCTCAGGGATTCCAATTCCAAGACATTTAATGGTAATCTCTGAAATTATATCATTGTTTGATGTTGAGTAGTCTCTATACTTAGGTGTTTTACAAGGCTAAAGTGCATGGCCCAGTGGCAAGGCGACTGGTTACCACTCAAATTAACCAACTTTAAAAAAATAAAAATAATTAAAAAAAAATCTGACACCTAATTGAGAGGATAACCCAGAAGGCACAAATGGCTCATTTACTGACTGCCTTGGGCCTTACATTGCTGAGGCTGAGATCATGCACCAACAGGTTCTGGTGGCCACCTAGAGACATCTCCAGCAGCTCGGTGCTCTTTCCCATGCCGCTGCCATAGTGGGCCATACGGTAGTCATGCTCAGTCATCTTCTCTTGCTTAATGCCCATGGAGTGTATGAAGCTGCCGCTGTGGTCAGGCGAGTTGCGCTCCTTCTTCAGGATCATTTCCTGGGGCAGGTCCTGCATGACGGACTGCGCTGCCAGGCGTGTGAAGCTGGTGACGGGTGGCAGGTGGCTGAACATGAGCATGCTGGGTGCAAAGTTGGGCTCCATTCCCCCGTTTCGCAGGAACTCGTTGCTCAGCTTGTCTTGGATAATACTCATGGTGATTTGTGGTCAGGATAACTACCAGGAGCTACCAAAGGAACAACAACCTGGAGCAAAGGAAAAAGTGGCAGAACAAAAAGATCCCTGTTAATACAAGCAGCTGTTAATGCTGAGTGACATACCATGCATGCACAATAACCACCTGGGATTCAGAAGACAGGCGAAACATTTGGCCAAACGCCAGATTTTTTGGTACTATACAGACATTTATGCCCACAAATTAAGCAGATTAGTAGTACAGCTAAAATATTAATGAGATATTGTGACGCCCAAAAGTATAAATTTGGCATATCCTTACATTTAATTATCGTGTCAGACTTTAAACTGCAAAAAGTACCGCCACACAACAGACATCTTTTTACCTTGGTTATCCACAAGATCTCCTCTTTTAAAAGATGCCGTGGCTGCTGAGCTTCACCGCCACTTCAGTGTGTATCGCACTGAAGTATACCAAACCATAGTATACCAAAGCATAGTATAGTAAACCAGCATGTGATGTGCTCTGCTAACCAAATTTAATCAACATAAAGAAATGCCAAGTTTATACTAACTTATGGGTTCAGAATGTGTACTACTAATCTGCTTAAATTGTGGGCATAAGTAAAAGTTGGTATAGTATCGAAAAGCTGGTGTCGGGGCAAATGTTAACGCCCATCATCTTGAACAATCATGAAAACCATGCAGGCAGTCTATTTGGCCTGGTTACCATGAACCCTACAGCACTTATCCCACTCTTATGGCTCAAACACACCCATCTTATGGTCCACATGACAGTCCAGCATGGCATTGCCCATCCTCATGTTAGTGCATCACTTCCATAAAGTTATTTAAAATATGAGAAGAAATCATTGCTGAGTAAGAAACGGTTCGTATTGAAAAACTTCATAACTTTTTAAATTCATAAATATGTAAATATCTGAAATTGCTTGGATTAATTACAAGCTACTGTTTGTATGAAAGCAAAACCAAGTTGTATTATTGTTAGATGGATGTATTAGGAAAAAAAAAATCAGATTTGAGTGATATAATGGTTTAAAAAAAGTTCTCAAACTGATGATCATGATTCTCAGACGAAATATATGTCCCTACGTAAGCCATGAGAGAAATAAATGCTCAAGTATGACAAGCAAATATATGTTTTCCCTATGATGTTGTGGGGTTTCCTCCAGGTTCTCTGGTTTTCACCCACAATCCAAAAACACACCAAGGTGAACTGGAATTATTAAACCGCCCGCAAGTGTGAATGTGTGTGGGTGCCTTGGGATAAGCTGGTGCCACATCCTGGGTTGTTCCCTGCCATGTGCCCCTTGCTTCAGGGATAGGCTTCAAACCTCAGTGACCCTGCACAGGCCAAGCTGGTATAGAACACATGGATTTATAGAAACAATCTAAGCAAACCACATATACATTGAAACGGACACTTGACATTATTGACATTAGTATTTGAACCATGATTTTTCAAAGCTATGACAGAATTTGCCAGAAATGACTTTAAAACTACCACATTCTTTGCAGCCCGAAATATTTTACCTGTGACAATTATTTATATGTATATATTTTCAAACACGGTAAGGATACCTTTTATTACTAGTACTTTGACCAAATTAATCAGTTAAGCTGTCTTTTATATAAATAAAACTAGAGTAATTGAGCCAAATATCGAATGAAGCAATAACTGTATGCCCAGTTCTTGGAATTGGAAACATTTAAAATATAAACCAAACTATCAGACACATACTCACACACACACACAATTTAATACACGAGGTGCCAAAGAGACTTGCCTTGAATCAATGCAATTTTGCAGTGAAATTTGATACACATTGATAAAACTTTTAGTCCATCTATTTAAAATTTCAAAATACAGCAACTTACAAAGCCTAAAAGCAACTACTGAAACTAGTCCGCGAGTAATCTGATCGCATGTATCTGCAGATCAGTCGAGCTCACGCAGCATTCCTGCGACCATTTGGTTTGGCTTAATGGTTATTCTGATGTTCCCATTGTACTACTTGCTATGTGACCGGCTAGCTAGAAAACGTGCAATTAGCACCAACTAACCTGTGTAGCTAATCACATTTCAAGAAAATGAAACTAAAGTATTTGTCTACTCTTCCAAGAACATAATTTTAAATTATATAATATGGGGTTGGAAAGTATATTGTCAGACAATTCAGTCATCCACATCTATCACGCAGCTCGACAATGTAAAACCTTTCAGTCAAACAAAGTGAGTGACGATTCACAATTACATCGTACACTGGCTAACAAAAAATACACAATCTGAGACAATCTACATAGTCATGTATTCCAAATAGCATAAACGCTGAGGGTGGGGGAGAGATAAAAAAAAAACAACCATTCAACCGAATGGAGGAAGCATGTAATTTACAGATGCTTTATAGCTATATAGCACAAATCCTGCCAACTAACGAGCAAAATCTGCGATAAAAAGCATAAAATGCCGATACTTCTGGACGTATAATTGCATTCCCAGCAACGAACAAACTGCAAAATAAATTTTCAAAACACTGCTTTCGTGGTTAATTAATGCAAATAAACCTTATATCGCCCAAAATAAATGTTAAGCTCGCTTCGCGGCATTACCGGAGCCGCCAACGCCGAGCAGCAAAGCCCATCCAGGACAAACGGCCCTCGGCACACAATCGAAACAATGATGCTGAACCCCGGTGGCATTCTGTTATACCGACGCCAGTTAGCTTCCCCGCTACTGCGCTGCGCTTTGTCGCATCTCTCCACGTCTTTATTCGACCGTTTCACCGCATTCCTCTTCAGCTCAAGTCACCATATTTTCACTTTTTATAACACGCTTACCGGTACATGACCATCGTCTGCTTTTTATATTAGTAGTCGTTCTCCTCACCCGTTCCTTCTAGTCTTTTAAAGCCCAAACATTGTTCTCCTGCGGTCGCGAGTGTCCGCCATCTTGTCTCTGCGCGGGGGATTGTGGGTATATCGACGGGTCCTGAGAGGAGACAGACGAGAAAGCACCGTGATGCACTGCACGGGCAGCTGCAGTCAGGCGCGCTGCGCCGAACGGCTCACCGTCACAGTAACCTTAACAATAGTGCTCAAGCTAAGCGCTTATTTACCTCTCACTATCCTTTCATTGCAAAAAACGAAATGTATTGTAATTCATGAAATTGCCGTTGAAGGTATTTGGTTATTGTTATTGCCGTTACTAATATGACCTAGTATTTAAGGACAATAGAAAGCACATTTGTTATTACTGAGGTCATTGTCGCTACTAATGCTTCTTAAACGCGACAGAATAATTCATGTAACAAGGAATAAACATAAATATGGGGTAAATTAAAGTAATGCAGGGCAATGCACTGTGGGACAGCTAAGTCCAAACAGTTTTTAAGCCTGGATAGATAAATCCATTTTGTTATTGCATAAATGAAGAGTAATTAAACATTTTGATTTCTTTGGCCTTATGTAACAGTCTGAGTGTCCCATACTCATATTCACTCATGATATTCATCCCATATATCTTCCAATTCTTCTTCTTCCATTATAATGCATTCAGCTTGTATACCTGCTTGTCTTGTTCTCGGTTGCAGAGGTCTGGAGCCTATCCTGGAAGCTATAGGCACAAGGCAGGGAATAACCCAGGACAACAACAACCCATCACATGGCACACTCACAATTCACATCTATGAACAACTTGGCAACTATGTTTGGCTAGAGCATGTTTTTGGACTGTGGGGGGAAACTGGTGAACTTGGAGGGAACCCCAGGACAACACAAAGAGAACATGCAAACTCCACACATCTAGACTTAAATCCTTGGTGAGGCAAGAGTGCTAACCATTAGCTGTGCCATCATGCTGCCCCGTTCTTCTTCTGCTTCTTCTAATAATAATAATAATAATAATAATAATAATTATTATTATTATATTTGTTTTTTATTATGGGCGGACACCAGAGTTTGAGTCTCCACCCCAGCTCTATAAGTGTGGAGTATGCATGTTCTCCCTGTGTCGTCTTGCTATTTTCTCTGGGTCCCTACAATATAAAAACATGCTAAGGTGAAGTCGAGTTGCCAAACCATCAATAGGTATCAATGGTGTGTTTCCCGTAGCTTCTAGAATTGGCTCCGGACCCCTGCTCCCCTGCATAGGACAGGTGGGTGTAGAAGATGGATGTATTAGTAATAATAATAGTTATTGTTATTATTTGGATCAGTCTTTTCCTTTTTGTCCCTGAAGAGTGTCCCTGTAGTTGCCACAATCCAGGCTTCCCTTTCCAGATAGGGACAACAAGTCCCCTTTCGAGTCAGTTGGGATGACACCTGTCTCCCAAATGGAAGCAAAGATTGCTTGCAATGCCAGGAGGACAGCCATAACCCCTGTTAGGATAAGTTCACCCGGATACTACAGATCCCTGCAGCCTTCTCTACCCCCAGGTGGTTCACTCATCTTAGTGAGATTGTGTGGGTCATAGCTAATTGGAGGATCAGCCCGAAGAGCTGTGGATCCAGAGATGTCCAACGTCCTAGCCGGAGTTTAAGCTTTAAACAGCTGCTCAAAGTAGCCAACCCAGTGGGTCACAACTACAGTGTCATCTTCGCCCTGACTGAGGAACAGATTCCAATGTGCGTAATGTTTTGATTCCTTTGTAAGCAGGACATGGTTCACCAGACCACAGATGGTCTGTCACTTGCTCATAGATTCCTCTAACAAACACCTGCTTATGTGCCCTCAGGGCCCTCACACCCATCCTTCTCAGTTACCAATGCAGACTGAGGCTGCTACTAAGCTGTGCACTGCGGCTCCTCTCAATAATATCCAGGGTGTCCGGCGAGATGATTGGCTTCTTCCTGGAACACCGGTAACACCAACACAACCCTCTGCAACCTTCAGGGTCTTGTCACGGAAGGTCTCCCACATGACATTAGAACCAGCCATCACACCCAAGTCTGCAAGTTACTCACACAAATTGTGTCCAGATTCATTAGAAACAGTCTGATCTTGGAGTCTGGCCATGGTCAGCCTCATTCTCCCAGTAGGTTGTAGCTTACTGGACCTAAGCTGAATCTTCGGAGTAGCAAAAACAAGTCTGTGGTCAGAATTCACAAACTGGGCATTTCTGTAGACCCTGCAGTTATGCAAGAGACTCCAGGATCTGCCCACATGGATGTGATTGATCTTCACCACACCATAACAAATTTACAAAAGAGAGGAGACCTTTCGGCCCATCAAGCTCATTTGGGGAGAACTCAACTAATAGCTCAGAGTTCTTAAAATCTTATCTAGTTCTGATTTAAAGGTACCAAAGGTTTAGCTTGCACTACGCTAACAGGAAGACTATTCCATACTCTAACTACATGCTGTGTAAAGAAGTGCTTTCTCAAATCCATTTTAAAATGCTCTCCCGCTAATTTCCACCTATGGCCATGAGTTTTACAGTATTTAAACTAATATTGAAGTAACTATTTGGCTGAACAGCATCCAGACCTCTTAGAATCTTATATACCTGGATCATGTCCCCCCTTAGTCTCCTTTGCTCGAGGCTGAACGGTTTCAACTCATTAACCTCTCCTCATAAAATATTCCTCTAAGACCAGGAATCATTCTTGTAGCCGTACGTTGAACCCTGTCCAAGGCAGTAATATCCTTTTTAAGGTATGGTGACCAAACCTGCACACAATATTCTAGGTGGGGTCTTACCAAGGAATTATATATCTTAGTATCACTTCCCTTGACTTAAACTCCACACACCTAGAGATGTAACCCAACATCCTATTGGCATTTTTAATTGCATCCCCACACTGGTGAGAGGGACATGGAAGCATCAACATACACACCGAGGTCTTTCTCATAATCAGCTACCTTTATTTCAGTGGAACCCATAAAATATCTGTACTTCATAGTTCTACTCCCTGCATGGATTACCTTACATTTATCTACATTAAATTTAATTTGCCAGGTATCAGCCCAGTCGCTAATTAAATCAAGATCCTGTTGTAGCCTCTGTGCTGCTAGTTTAGTATCCGCTACACCATCCAGCTTGGAGTCATCTGCAAATTTAACCAGTTTATTGTATGTATTGGTGTCAATATCATTAATGTAAATTAGGAGCAATAGTGGTCCTAAAATTGAACCCTGCGGTACCCCACTATGAACGCACTGTGACATTGTGCCTCCAATAACTACTTGCTGCTTCTTGCCTGTTTACCAGTTTTTGATCCAAGCTACTACAGTTCCTAAAATTCCTGCTGCTTTGAGCTTAAGCAGGAGCTATTTGTGGGCAACAATATCAAAGGCATTCTGGAAATCTAAGTAGATTAGGCCTTAGGCCTTTTTGTGGTAAATTTCTCTTGTAACTTCATCAAAGAACTCAGGTAGATTAGTTAAACAGAATCTACCTCTCATAAATCCATGTTGGCTATCCCTCAGAATGTTATTTGAATCCAGGTAATCTACCATTTTCACATGGATTATAGGTTCCATTACTTTTCCAGTTATGCAAGTTAAACTGATTGGCCTATAGTTTGCTGGATTACTTCTATACTATTTCAGAAATCTTTATCTGCTGGTGTGGTACCTTCTGATTGGAAGCATGCTAATATAACACCCATATTCAAAAAAGAATATGGGTGTTATATTAGCATGCTTCCAATCAGAAGGTACTGCACCAGCAGATAAAGATTTCTGAAATAGTAAAGGTAAAGGTTATAACATACTGAGGGGTGGCCTGGTGGTGTGGTGGTTAGCACTATTGCCTCATACCTCTGGGACCTGGGTTCAAATCTCCATCTAGGTTACATTGTGTGTGGAGTTTGCATATTCTCCTTGTGTCGTCATGGGGCTTCCTCCAGGTACTCTGTCTCCCCACAACCCAAAGACATGCTGGGGCTAATTGGAGTTACTAAATTGCCCATAGGTGTGAGTGTGGCCTGGGTTGTTCCCCCCCTTGTGTCCATAGGCTCTGGACCCCCCACAACCCAGAAGGATAAGCAGGTTGGAAAATGGATGGATAATTATGTCCCTTAAAACTATAGGTAAGATGGTAAGATCTCTAAGAATTTATTTATTTTGAGCTTAGCTAGGCTTTTTAGCCTCAGTTATACGTATATTTGTCATAGAGCACCTGTATTGGTGTACCAAGTCTAATGATGCAGCTCAGGGCACATTTAAGGCACCCATTACTAGAGGCGTTTCACCTTGTGGGCACCCATCAACTACTGTGTAAAGTAGATGTTCCATATGTCTACCCAGATGGGCCGCCTCAGATTGGAACCCAGGTGCTGTCATGCAGCAGATGACACCTCAGCACCACACCAGTTCCCATCCCTAACAGGCCTGACCCCATTGGCTCTCCGGTGGTTTTGACTCTTCCAGGAACAGCTACTCCCACAGAGAGCAGAAAATAGTCTTGTCTGCTTTAGAATAGAGGCTTTATATATTGTAATCAAAGGAAATCAACAAATCATTTAACCATGTAAGTAATCTTAGAAATAGTAATGTTCAGTTAAGGTGACTTGTCATAATGTTACTTTATTTACAATTCTCAAATACGCGAAATCTGTGCGGAAACAGATGTTTACCACTCGTACATTTCTGTTAGTGCATTGCGGAACGAAGCGGGAAAAAAATGAACAAGGCTAGTTTCCAAAACTTTTTCATAACTTTTTCTCTCTATCCAAGAATTCCAAAATTTATCCAGGGCCTGGAAAAATTATTTCAAAATTCCAAAACTTTTCCAGTTTTTCCATGACCGCGGGTACCCTGTTTTGCTTAATGTGAACTAACCCTTTTTTCAATAAAATCTGATTTTTGGTTAAATGTTAAAACAGAGACTATATATGACTATAAAATGCAAATCACAAAATATAACAGATAATCCGTTAATGAATTTAATAGCAGACTGCATTAAATGAAGATGAAGACACTCATGTTATATTTTAATCAAGTAATTTTGTAGCCACTGACAGATTTATCATGTCAGTTTTCATTTTCCATTGAAGTTAATTTAAAAAAGTAAGGTTTGTTAAACATATTTTGCTAACCTATATTAATAAACGCTATCATAAATACGGTTTTGCAGTATTCATAGATACAGAGGCATACCTAGAAATTCCAGGTCTCATGAGCATTTGCAGATTCTACAGCATAAATACATTTCATAATGAAATTAGACGGTATCCAAGTTATGCCTAATCCCTGTAGTAATTTAAATGAATTATTTATCAAGTGATTATATTTTTCATAACTGCTCATCCAACGTGGGGTTAGGCCAGGGGTCTCCAACTCCGGTCCTGGAGAGCTACTATCCAGTAGGTTTTCTATTCTACCTGGCTTCTGATGAACCACACCAGTTCTCAGGTAAATACCAGGAGCAGGTGTGGCTCATCTGTAGCCAGGTAGGATAGAAAACCTA
>JAOYFF010000094.1:30554913-30567461 GCA_025773925.1 Cryptomyrus ogoouensis | reverse complement strand
CGATCACAACTCGAACTTTTTAGGATTCGATCCGGAGTTCTGAACGGATTAAATTTGAGTTCTGAGGTACCACTGTAATAGCATTCGTTAGGTTTTGAATCGTTTTTTTATTAATGAGTGATAGATTTGCATTCACGTTTTCTCAGCAGTGTAATGCTTACAGCGTTGTGAAAAATACGCTTATACAAAGTATTGGATTATGAGGGCGCTTCCAGACATCGTATTTCCCCCACAGTGTGACAATCTGAAGTAACCGGCATGTACCATTAGGGGGAGCGTCTTTGGATGAAAAACAATAGCATTTCATTGCCATAACTTCTTTGTTTTGTCATTAAGTAACAGTAGAAATCACGTTCACATCTTCCCACGTGTTATGTTTCCATTAATATAGGCTAATAAATACAACAAGACAAAGTGACGATTAAGAACAGAACTCCCATTAACACTTAAATTGCTAATGATTGAATATTGGTTTGTTTTGGACGAATATACCTTCAGTGGCACTCAACGCGCTGTCCTGTGACAGTGCCGGCGTAGTCACGAGACACTGCCTGTACGTGCGTGACACTGCCATGGAAAACGTAACAGTACAGTACACATTGTGCTGTTACCCCTTCTCAAAAGGGGCTATGTTTTCAAAATTGTACCTAAACAATCGAAAAAAAAATTATAATAGCTGAAAGGTAAGCCACATAGTTCTGTATGTCCAACTATCTGCCGAGGTCCACGCAGCTCCGATAAGATAGCCCTTCTCATGTCAGCTTCTGAGTAACAGATATTCGTCTTTTCAGTCCTAATTCTCTAAGGCGTGTTTTCAGGGTGCTTAAGGAAATGTTAATGTTATGGTACGTAGCAAGCAAATCGATAATAACCTTGTATGAATGCCCTCGATCAAAATACAGTAAGACCTCGGACATTCACGAGGTTACGTTCAAGAACTTTAATTTGAAAGTTAGCTTAATACATTACCTTTAAAAAAACAAATGTTTGAGTACAGTATCGCCTAACGGGTATTTGTCACACTAGCACAGTTACAGTATACTAATGTTACCCCTACTAATTCCTAGAACACGGAATTGGCTGCCGTTTTCTTTTGCATTCACAGTAAGTTAAAATGAGTAAACTAACCCTTTCGGTGATTATGACAAATGTGTCTCGAGAGGGAAACCCGAGACGCATTTGCTATGTACGTAAACAGCACTTTTTGAGAAATGTATAATTTTTGTGCGTTGATTTTACGTTAATGCGTACTTACTATTACAAAATAGTAAATTAAATATTTTCTAATATTTATGTAACTATTAGCATTCCTGTCACGTATTGCTGGGGCATGTACCGGGGATGCAGGGACAGGACGCAAGGAATCTACGTTACGTTAATGACCGGACTCGTGAAACATACTTAAACGCCGACTTAAATACACAGGACTAATGACAGCAAGTTGAAACAGCTGATCACACTGGGATTCACGAGAAATATAGATTGCGTTCGGTTTCATGCAGCTGCTTACAGCGCTGCCTTAAAGCAATGCATTCTGGTCCTGATGCAATGCATCATGGTTAGATTTTTTTGTCCGACATATTGGCTGAAGATTTTAGTTACATGCATGACGTTTTTGTCCCAGGAAGTTCCGATGCGTTATCTGCTATTTCTCTCAAATATTTTACCTGGTAAAAAGTTTAAATAAATGACATAAATGCTATAATAGTACACATAAGTTAGTGGTTTATTTATTGTTCATTATTGCACTGCCTGTCACGTGAAAATCAGACAATGGACCTCAGTTCAGATCAGAACAATTCAGACACTTATGTGATGAAAATGGGATCATGCATGTGAAAACCACACCAAAATATGCTCAGGCCAATGGGGAAGTTGAGCGTCAAAATGCATCACTGATGAAGAGAATTAGAATTGCTCACTCAGAGGGATTAGACTGGAATAAAGAATTGTGAAAATATGTGACTGTGTACAGAGGCATTGCCCATGCGACAACAGGTAAAAGCCCCGCCGAATTGTTCTTCAATCGAAAGGCCAGAGGAATGTTGCCAGAACTTATTGAGATGCATGCTGATCAAGAACTATGTGATCATGACACAGAGCAAAAAGCAAAGAGTAAAATGTATGCAGACATGCGCAGAGGGGCACGACAGTCAGAAGTCAGTGACGGTGACACTGTACTCTTTCGACAAGACAAGACTGACAAGATCTCAATGACATTCAACGTGACACCACACAAAATCATCAGCAAAACAGGAAACAAGGTCATAGTGGAGTCCCCAACTGGAGCACAATATGCAAGAAACACCACCTTAAGAAATATGAAGGACAAAGACTGAAGCCAGAGACATTCCATGAAAAGGGGGAAACAGAGGGAGCTGAGGACACAGAAACCAAGAAATCGGGAGGAAAACACATGACTGTAGCGCAGACTCTGCAGTCAGAAAATGACTCTGACACACACAGACAGGCAGAAAGGTCAATTAGGCCACAAAGGGTCAAGCAAACACCCAGTAGACTGTCAGATTATGTTTGTGAGTGATATGAATATGGTGCATGAGCTTGACAAGGTCAACACTTTAACGTTGCTCATGATTTTGGAAAGAGAAGTTCACACAGTTTATGTTTGGTAACCACTGAATTCAACTTCTAGTAAATGGAAAAAAACCTTACAGTTTATGTATTTTGAAATGGAAAACATCTGATTCATAGGTGACAGTCAGCAGAAGACAGAAATGTCTCTTTATGCTTTAGTAAGGAATCTATGGTTATCGATGTGGTAATGTTGTGTTACAAAGCTGGTTGTTTAGAGAAACCTACAAAGGATGTTGTTGAAATAAGTTAAGCTATGACTCTGATTAGTGTAATGGATCTTGATATGGTCCCGTTCCATTTTGTTGTTGTTGTAACTGGGAGTTTGATGCTAAGAAAAAGGGGGATGTCATGTCCAGGGTTAACATGCCTCACGTCAGTATGTTCGAAAGGTATTATGGGAGGAAGAAAAAGGAAATAAAGAAAAGTGAAGCGTTCTGAGCAGGAGTTCGAGAGAGAGTGTGCGTGGTTTTTAAACCGGATTAAAGTCTGAGGATCTCTCAGTGCGGAGCTGAGTAGATATATAACAGTCGCGTTTAACCCATTCGATGTATTTTTATTAGAATAATAGTTATGTTGGTAGTTAGTGGATTTAGCTACCATTTTCATACCAATGAAAGTTAAGTCAGCTAGCTTTCATCAGTTTTATTCAAACAAGTTACTGTATTAACTACCTGTTAATGCCACAATCCACTTCCCGCCTTCAACATGTCCGTTAGCTCGCTTGTGCATCATGTAATGGCTGCATCAGGAGATGGCTATAGGGTAAGCTGCTCTAAATATACTTGAGGAAAAAATAGATTCCAGAAAGTTCCAAAAAGCCAGACTGAAATTTACCGTGCACCGAGCACTATTCGCCAGAGAGACTGATAATTTATAATTTATATTTTCTCCATTTATAATTACATTTTCTATATGTCCTTGTATTTGAAATATCCTGTATTATTATATGTATTTTTCTACCAAACATGTACAGACTTATTTTTCTTGTAGTTATTCTCTAAACAATGCAGTATACTAACTATTTACATAGCGTTTACATTGTATTAGGTATTATAAGAAATCCAGAGATGGAGCGGTGGCCAGCTCTTTTTACAGAAAAACAAGTAAGCATGGGACTTTTATATACCCGTTCATTGTTATTTTGTCTGTCAGTTTTACATTTAATTATGGTGTTTTATGTCTTCTTATATGTAGAGTTTAACAGGATAGCCACCGCAAACCTGCAGAGTGACTTTTTTGATGCCTTGAACCGATACACACCATGCTTTATCACAATCTTCAAGTCTAAGAGGAAATGTTGGGCAGACATTGACTGAGTTACTGAAGCAAGGTGATGTTGGGGTTAGTCAATTTTAGTTTTGATTTACCTTTTATTCAAGGGGAATGTTTACCTAAACAGTCCTGGACTGTCAAACTAACAGCTGTCGTCATGCTTTCTTTCCAGGACTATAATGTAAATATTGCTAATTCTTGTACTTAAATTGTTCTTATTCTTTAGAAGCCAGATGTGACAGCAATGCGGTCCCTTGTTCTCAAAGGCCTCCCTGTTCTACTTGGTGATGAACCTGATGACTTTTACAAGACCTGCTTTGTAAGCTCTGGTGTAATTAAAGCCCTGCTTAACAGTAGGTTTGCAGTTTGCCGTAAATCTATACAAGTACAAAGGAAAGCATCAATATTGGGAAAAAGGTAAAACTAACATGGCTGGATCACTTGTTTATGGTTTCCAGCATGTCCTTGTTTAGATGAAACATTATATTATATTGGTGGTTTTCTCAATTTTCTCCTATGCAGGATTCAGAGAATGAAGAGGCCTTCACACAGATGTCTGTAGGGGTGCTGACTTTAATCAGTGAAGATACACCTCAGTGCTCTCCATATCAGCTCCACCTTCATGCAGTCTCGACTGCAATCGTTGTTGAGGGAACGATTGTAATGAGTGATCTCTACAACCTTCCACAAGCACTTTATCTCCTGTTTGGCCTGTCGGATTCCTTGCACTTAGAGTATCCCAAGTCCATGAAAAATACTTTCAGCTTCATTCAAAAAGTAATGCTTGGCTTGGGACAAACTGCAAACACTAAAAAATCTCCTTTTGAGTTAGATTTTCATGTTGTTATGGCCATCTGATTTACAAATATAACCAAAACCCTGATTTAATTTTCATTATTGTGTACCAGGGATGTACAAGAATTCTGTAATTCCGAATGTTTCATTTGATTTGTTTAAATGGTTTCAAACTGTTTTAATATGGTTTTCTTTGTGCAATGTCTATATGACTGCATTTTGATATCTTATTTTTGATGCCATGAAGGACTACTTGATAGTTACAGGGCAAGACCGGTTATTTTCATGAGATGGCAATGTGACAGACGTGATCAAACAACAAATTTTTTAATTTGGTGCATACTAGAATATACTGGAGACAACAACTGAAATTAAATAATCAAGAAAAGTGAAAACTATATAGCTCATCTTTATTTAAAATTGTATTTTTTAAATTGGATGCCGTGTGGTTGGATGTAAAACAGTAAGGGAAAAATAAATGGAGTTATTTGCAACTGCCTCACTGTTTTGATTCTTGGTTTTAGGATAAAACATGATGTTTATTGTAGGAATATGAAATCTGTTTTGTGTAGTACTGAAATCACACCAGAAAAATTTACTTGGTCTTTTTAAATCAATCGGTTCACATGGTTTTATCAAATAAATCTGATTTCCAGTTTGAGTAAAATGAACTACAAATATTGAGTAATAGTTAATACTACTTTAGTTAGTCCAACTTGAAGAAATATGTGTTTTGAAACACATTTGCAGTTTGCTTTACTTCAAAATAATGTGACTTGGAATAGTAATTCTGAGTTGCCCATACTAAAGCTGTAGGGAGTTATTTTAGTTACTTGAACTCAAGTGGAGGTATAGTAAACTTGGGAAATATTGGTCATTATAACAAGCAAATCCTAGTCCACATTACTTAAGCTGAATAAGTACATTTGCTAAAACTTTTCAAGGCAATCGGTTTGCATGCGTTTTTTAAGTAAAGTCAACTAATTGCATTTTACAGTGCAGAACAAATATACCTGGTCCTGTTTGTGTAACCTGCTCTTGTTTGTAACTCAATGCTATAAGTTGCATATTTTGAAAGATTTTTCATTTGTAGCCACCAAGGGAATGAAACCATCACTGGTAAAGCATTGACCTGTTATATGTTTCTCAGTCTAGACAAACTCCAGAAGGTGAGTTCCTCCCCTTGGACCAGTGTGAGCTGGACGTGGGCTTTGGGACCGGTGCAGATCAACTCTTCCTGGTGTCTCCACTCACAATCTGCCATGAGATCAACACCAAAAGCCCCTTCTTTGACCTCTCGCAGCGCTCCCTCATGAGTGAACAATTTGAGATCGTCGTCATCCTCGAAGGCATTGTGGAGACCACTGGTGAGTGTGTATGTCAGGGGAGAGAGAGATCCCCTTATCCTCTTCCTCATGTTTCACTCCCTCCTCAGTCTGTATTCACCTTTTCCGCTCTTCCCCATTGCAAATAGAAGAAAATAAAAATTCTAATATTATATGTTAATATAATAATGTTATGATTTGTTATCAGTTGCCCCCTAGGAAAAATAACGTTTATCCTAATAACTATTATATTTTATAATTATGTGTCTTCATCAATAAGTAGTTGATTATTGATTATTAACAGTTTATTTAATAGGAATATTGTTTCAAATTCAATTATAGACCTTAATATGAATTTCAGGATGATTGTTATACAAAACGACCTTGGATTATGTAGAAAAAAATGTGCAAAAATGTATTACAACATAATACATTTGGACTTGGACATTACGATTTCGCACACTTTTACACACACATACACACACTTTCTAGCTAATTCAGCTTTTCTCATGTTCTCATACATAAAGAGTATGCACAGAAAGCATGTGCCATACCTTTCATACATCAGCCTCATTATAAAAAGAGTACCTCCAGTAGGAAACTTCTTAATTCAACAACTGACAGCAACTGTCAACACAGATGACAAATACATGGAGACTAAGCCAGTGGTATAGATCAAACAACTGGGAGACGTCACCATTAACAGTAATGGAAAGGCATCTTGCTAAAAAAGGGCTAAATAATCACCAGTGGCTGATAACACAAGTCTAAGGGTGAAAATGCTAGTGAAAGACCAGTGGATTGGTAAAAAACAAGGTAAAAAGACAAGGGTGGTGTGGAGGTACTTTTTGCAGTTTAAAGTCTGATATACAACAGACTGGTGCTGTATACTGTAAACTGAAAACATGTGCCAACTAAATCTGGAAATACTGTGAACTTATTTCTCCTTTTGAAGTGTTGCCATCCAGTGGAACATACAGAATACAATCATAAGCACCAACAATAAGTGTTTCCACTTTCAAAAAAGAAATATGGGACAAATTGTGTCCGGTGTTGGTTAAAAATGGAACACCGCATTTTATTTTTCAGTACAGGGTGACAGCTCTCCAGGAATGTCAAACCCGTTCCCTGTAACAAGCAGCGAGACAGTCAGAGAAAAAACCCAGGAACAACCCTCACTGTTGGTGTTTTCTAGTGTTACGCCCTTTTCTAGTGTTATGTTCTTGCCTCCTTCATGTTCTGATTCTAAGGGCAATTCTAAAAGAATTTTAAGCAAAAATGGAGTGTCTTTCTTAATGGAATTAAGTAAAGAAATAAAGACTTAACTTATATTGTTACCATAATAACTATCAGTATCGACTGATGGGAAGAAATATTTGCCATGTGTTCCAGCCCTAGATGTGGGTGGCACCTCTTAACTAGGTTTTTGTCCTCTTAGAATATTGGTGCATGTGGAGCTGTGGTGAAATTACACAAAACACTCAATGTCTTTTTTGGTGCTGTCTTACTGTGTCAGGTATGACGTGCCAGGCTAGGACATCATACACTGAGGACGAGGTTCTGTGGGGCCACCGCTTCCTTCCCGTTATGTCCCTAGAGGAAGGCTTCTTTCGTGTGGACTACTCCCAGTTCCACAGCACCTTCGAGGTGCCCACTCCATCATACAGCGTCAAGGAGACTGAAGAGAAGGCATCTCTGCATTCGCCTGCACCAACACCAACTCTCAGTGACGGTCGCGTTCAGAGGGAACGTGTCTTCTCGCTGGACTGCATCAATACCATCGAGGAGCGGGTCAGGGCTGGCCGATCCAAGAAGCTACACCGGTTGAGCTCCGGAAAAGAGGACCCACAGCGCCAGGCACATGGTACGAGCTCCCACCAATCAGAGAAGGCCTGCAGCACCGGCGACCTGCCCCTCCAGCTACAACGTATCTGCTCTGTGCCAGGCCAGGGAGAGGCAGAGCAACAGCAGCAGCTCAAGGCCTTCAGTATACACTCTAGAGCTACGACTCAGTCCACAGGGGACCTGCAGCAGCCTGGGCTTCCCGCTGTCCTCCTGCCCACTCCTGTCCCCTTGGCAGGAGGTCGCACTGAGGACAACTTGCCAGCCAAGCTGCGCAAAATGAACGCAGATCGCTGACTTCTCACAATACATACATATAAAAAGACAAATGGTAGCATGACGAGTTTAGCTCAATGGGAACTACTGTGATTTTGGCTCCGCTGTTTGTATTCGCCATATAAAGCAGTCCAAGCGCACATATTGTTAGCACAGCATAGGGGGCCATGAGGAATGCCTTTGGCTCCCCAACA
The DNA here is from genome assembly GCA_025773925.1 of Cryptomyrus ogoouensis. Classification (NCBI taxonomy): domain Eukaryota; kingdom Metazoa; phylum Chordata; class Actinopteri; order Osteoglossiformes; family Mormyridae; genus Cryptomyrus; species Cryptomyrus ogoouensis. Next base: position 30,559,162 of record JAOYFF010000094.1, on the reverse strand, counting down.
TCCATATAGTGCTATTCAGGATTTTAGATAAATGATTGAAAACAAACTTTTGAGGAAATATTTAATAGAAAAATAAACTTTTCTAAAATAACTGTGTACTTGTAAGTTATTTCCATCCAGTTTAGATCCCAGTTTAGATACAGAGACCGTTCGTTTTCTTCTTTCACAAGGTCTCTTTTGAAAATAATATTCTCCTCCTGGATATACTGTACTCTGTGTAACCCTACAGTAACATAACATCTATGTCAGTAGAGCTGGTGTTTCGAACATTTCTATTGTATTCCATAAATTTTAATGTTGCTGTATAGTATAGAGGGAGTGGACATTGGTGTCAAATTTTATGTTAAAACTAAAGAATCTTAAATAAAGTGCCATTTTGAACTTGTCTAACAAGATTTCCAGTTTACTTGAGGGGACTTTTCATTGGGGGTATATTTCATATCTGATAATGCAATTTATCATTATCTTTTTGAAGCATAACACTGCAGCAACAACAGTGCTCCATTACTTCAATCTCCTTCATATTTAAGCATATAACTGTGGCAAAACATATACTTTACTAGAAAGTCACTTCTGAGGTACAGACTCACAGCTCCTTAAAGCCCTTGCGTGACCATTTATATAATCCTTTATAATACTCTTAGCATTGGATTAATGCTGTTTAATTGCTGTCACATCACATCAAAAGAAACTAATTATATAAATTAATTTGTTATAGTAATACATTTAAAATACCATATGAATATATTTATTTATACCATAACCCTGGTAATGGAAGAATGTGCTTATTATAAATAGCAAGCTTGACCTCCACATTACTGTTTCAAAGAAAGATTGATTGGAACTGTTCCGTATAGGCAATTGAAAAACTCTTCAGATGAGAATTCTGCAGCAAAAGAATATATATTTTTTCCAGTCAAAAAGATATGCATTCTTAAAAGTTTGCTGGCTTATTAATAAAGAGAGTTATGAGTCACAGATCTAGTTAAAATGAAACAACGTAATGTTAATAAAGGTTATTATGATTTGTTATGCAGTATAGGTATTTAGCTATATACAGTGGTACCTATATACAGTGGTACCTCAGAAAATTAATCCGTTCAGAACTCCGTACCGAATCCTAAAAAGTTCGAGTTCTGATCGAATTTTCCACATAAGAAATAATGGAAAACCAATTAATTGGTTCCCGGCCCCAAAAAATTACACCGAAATATGTTTTTCTAAGCATTTAAACACAAAATGAACCGGACAAAACAAGAAGAGCATATACTGTACTAAACACATCTAAGCACATTTATCAAAACAGTAATTTTTAAAGTAAGAAAATAAATGTATCCAAACAATGTGTAAAGTTAAAAAAAAAAAACAATGTGTCATGCCCCAATCGTCCGCTCTTTCCGTGTGCCACGCTCCCTCGTTAACCGCGTGTGGAATCCCCATGTGATCAGCTGTTTCTGGTTGTTGTCATTAGTCCTCTGTATTTCTCCCACGTTTCAGTTTGTCCCAGTCCGGCATCATATTGCCCGTCTGCATTTTGCCTGCCTTACCTGTAATTAAACCTGTATTCCCCGATACCCTGAAATCTGCACCTTTGTCTCCTTTCTGTCCCTGCTGCGCACGACAATATTATTAGGCCTATAATTAAATGTATTAATGGTTTATTATTAATATTAAAATAATAAATCTTTATTTTAAAATGTATTTTATTATATAATAATAATTACTGTTACTGTCTATCATTGTCTAAATGTATTTTTACTGTCTAAATATATGTATTCAGCTAGTGTAAACATGCATGATGCTCTCACAGCGAATGCGAGGCTGAGACTGAAGTGTTACCCTTTGTTTCCGCTGAGAGACGTGCCACATGACTCACTTCTCCGCGCGTACAAGTTATCTTAGGTCGGTGTTCACGGTTTGACTTCTGAGATTCAGGTCGAGTTCTAGGTAATTTTTTTTCCAATTGGTTGGTTCGACTTTTAAGAAATTCGAGTTCTAATGAGTTCGAGAACTGAGGTACCACTGTATAATTCATATTCATGACAAGCAAATAATTAAGGAGTCATAAATATACAGCATTACTAGTTATTGTCAACAACATCATTTTTTGTGATACAGCTATTCCACATGCAGGCATTTCAGCAAAAACATAGGAAGCATATGGGTAGCAGGTACCTGCAGAGAATAGCCATTAACACTACAAATCAGACCCTGTCCAAATCCCAGGCAGAGACATCTACAAGATTGACACTACCCAGGATAGTCACTGATTTCTTTCAGCTGTTTTGCCAGCTCCAAAATGTACTTTAATTAAAAAAAATGATTGCAGACATTCAGTGCCAGTTGAAGCCGATAAGTTATCCAGCTAAGCAAGATATCCTGCTTCATGATACAAGCCCCAGACTTCAGGGTGAAGTCTGTATCCAGAGGCTTTAAGCAATCATAGGTAACAGGGGCATGCAATCAAGGATCAGGACAGCCTAGTTAGTTAGTAGTCTGGTGAGGCTAATTGTTGGTGATTCCCTGCAGGAGGATCTGCAGTTTGAGAAGGCATGAGAGTGAGTGTTGCTGTGTTGTAATATGCTGGGCCGGATCATGGTCCAGTGAAGCACCTGGCTTGGCCATCTGGAGGGAAAGGGGAGCTGGGGGGTACATACAGGTACAGTGCACATAAAACGTAAAGGGTTTGGATTCTGCTTCACTACCAAGACCTTAGTTATGTTTTGTGTAGCTTGCGGTGTTGTGACTTGTCACATCTAGAACTAGCTATCTTTATCTGACAATTTAAAGAGCTAGCATTACATATCGAGGCAATTTTTCTAAAGGCGTGTTTTAGATTAACAACAACACTATGGCAACACAGCATGAAAATGTTCAGTCAGTTACTTAGCACTAATAACTGGCTAGCTGGAATGATGACCACATCAACATAGATACATGTCCATGTTCCAAAAGATCGATATGTTAACATACCATACCTTGTAATTAATAAACAATGTGAGTATATAATGTTACATTTCACATTTACACTGGAGCCAAGGGAGTTAAATCATGGCTACTTACGTTTTTGCTAGAGATATTTTGACTTGTCATGTCTTGAACTAGCTAACATTATCTCACAAGTTAACTAGCTAGTATTAATGACCTGTGTCTATGTGACAGAGGGAGCTGATTTTACTGGAAATGAATTTCTCGAATGCAAACGTGAAAATAATTTTAGCTTTTCCATGACCACACATAGTAGCATATGGAGAATGGTGTTAAGTGTGATTGACTGTGCATGCACAGGTTCCAGGGGGCCTTAGCTCAAAACTTAATCTCTGAAGTATCCCTATTCTGCACTGTACGTACTAGGGGTGTAAATCACAGCTTTCCTCGCGATACGATACAATATTGATTCCTTAAGCCAACGGTTCGATTTTTTTTGATACTTCAGAAATTCCTACGATACGATACGATACGATTCAATTCAGTTTGATATTGGGGATAGTAGTCAAAATGATAAAATTTCACACAGTCCTTTACATTTCAATAAATTAAAGGCAAATATAATTAGCATTTTATCATATATTATTGGGAACTGTAAACAAACTCTAGTGTAGTCAAGTATGTCCCATAAATCAAGCAAAATAAAGTGCAATAAGGTAAAAATAAAAACTTTGGATGGATGTAGATTAACATGGTGACTAATTTTTATTTTGAATCAAGTCTTCTCCAGACAAATACAAAAGTATAACCAAAAGTATGTCCATAACTGTCATGACCTGCTCGTATGACCCTCTCGTGTGCTACTCCCCTCATTAACTTCGTATGCAATCCCGATTGTTCCCAGCTGTTTCCTATTGTTTCCTCTAGTCCTGTGTATTTAAGTCCAAGTCAGAGGCTGTCGCCCAGATCTGTCATTGAAGTTTTCCCTGTGTTGTGTGCTGTGCTTGCAATGTTGGATTTCCGTCTGCCTGACCCTGATTCCTCCTCGTTCCCTGCTTGCTCGGCCTATGCTGGGATACAACAATAAGTAAAATTAAGTGCAATAAAATCAAATAAAAAACATTGCATGGACAGACATGTTGAATGAGGAAGATCAACATGACTGACTTCTGCTGTGAAACAAGTATGTCAGTATTCTTCTTTGCGAGGTTTTTTAAAAGAAAAATTCAATGGTCAACGTTTTAAGGAGATTGTGTGCTCTGAGCATAGCGTCCTATGTCACCTGCCGTACTAAACACACGCTCTGAAGGTACGCTAGCTT
>JAOYFF010000094.1:30495117-30511396 GCA_025773925.1 Cryptomyrus ogoouensis | reverse complement strand
GGGGAGTTGCTGAATTCAGCAGCGGCCTTGGCCAAGGCCAGTGCTGATTAGGGGGGAGCCAAAAGCAGATAGAATAGTGTTGTTTGGGTTTTTGGGTGAGAAGCTGTAATTTCGCAGGTCCTCTAATGTCCACGCTGGTCTACGCCATCCAAAATCCTTTGCAGAGCTGTGAGCTTCTCCGTGATGTTATCAAATCTGTGGTCCATAGTCACAGTGATGTTATCCAATTTGCGATCTATAGCCATAGTCTGAGTGCCAACAGCTCTGCCAACTCCGTCAATCATCCCGGCCAGCTTAGTGGGGCTTTGAGCGGCTGTCACCGTTTTCTTCAGTTTTCGATAAACCAGGGCAATGCCTAATCCAATCAGCATCAGACCTGTAATCATGGTTCCGAATAGGTAAATATCTATCTATATCTATCTATGTCCTCCACGGACAGAGCTGCCAGACACATGACCCTCCACTTCTCCCATCCGTCCATCATGTAGCCAGCTGCGTACGTACCTGCAGGACAGCCAGGTTCCCCCGAACTTGTGCTTCTCTTTGAGAAGATGGTGTCAATTGCATTGAGAGACCAGTTGATCAAATCCATGATTTTCTTAGTTTTGAAGAGCAGGGCTGAGAGAGTCTCTCAAGTATATACAGTAAGACAGTAGACTAGACGAGACAATAGGAGCAAAGCAGGGAAGATAAAGGGAGGGAGAGGGAGAGAAGTGCATCCGCTTCCGCTGAGAGCCAAGAGTCTTGTTATTAGTCTTGGTATTAGCGTACTCAGTATAGTTATCCCATGCTAGTTATTGTAGCTTCCTGTGTTCCTCCATACTTTTGGCATTGTTGTTTTCTGGTGCTGCTCCCTTGGTTTCTGTTGTACCAGTTTTGTTTTGACCCTTCGTGGTCCCTTTGTATTCCATTTTGGTAATAAAACCCTTTTGTCAGAGCCATTATGTGGATCGTCTCTCCTTAATAATGCCTCGCAAAATTATCAACAGGACTCATGCATTTCATGGTGATGATATGCAGATGTTCTATAGACAAAACGTCTTTCTTCAGCTTCTCCATATATTCTTATACTTTCCAAATAACTTTCATGGACAGACACATTTTGAATGGAAATGAAAGGATTATATTAACATTTACATGGGGCAAATAGAGAGTAAGCCTACATACATAACATACATACATTTTATTTTTTTATAGGTCAAAGTGGTAATGTTCAAGTTCAACCAAAATTAAATTTGCAGAGATGAAATTATCATATTTATATTTTATTACTTTGCACTTTCTTCTGTCATCCGGATGATGACATGCAGTTACCCGCTATTACAGCCTATTAAAGATTCATGACATTTCCAGTAAAGGATAAAATGAAAATCCATTGCTCAGCTCATTACATAAGAATATAAAAAATTTACAAACGAGAGGAGGCCATTCGGCCCATCAAGCTCGTTTGGGGAGAACTTAACTAATAGCTCAGAGTTGTTTAAATCAGAACTAGATAAGACTTTAAGGAACCCAGGGTTTTAGCTTGCACTACACTAGCAGGAAGACTATCCCATACTCTAACTACATGCTGTGTAAAGACATGTTTTCTCAAATTCAGTTTAAAATGTTCTCCCGCTAATTTCCACCTATGGTCATGAGTTCTAGTATTTAAACTAATATTAAAGTAGCCATTTAGCTGAACAGCATCAAGACCTGTTAGAATCTTATATACCTGGATCATATCCCCCCTTAATCTCCTTTGCACAAGGCATAACAGATTCAGCTCAGCTAACCTCTCCTCATAAGACATTCCTCTAGGACCAGGAATCATTCTTGTAGCCCTACATTGAACCTTTTCCAAGGCAGAAATGTCCTTTTTAAGGTATGGTCTTTCTCATAATCAGCTACTTTTATTTCAGTGGAACCCATAAAATATCTGTACTTTATATTTCTGCTCCCTGCGTGGATTACCTTATATTTATCTACGTTAAATTTCATCTGCCAGGTATCAGCCCAGTCGCTAATTAAATAAAGATCCCATTGTAGCCTCTGTGCTGCTAGTTTAGTATCTGTTACACCACCCACCTTGGTGTCATCTTCAAATTTAACCAGTTTACTGTATACATTGGTGTCAATATCATTAATGTAAATTAGGAACAATAATGGTCCTAAAATTGAACCCTGCGGCACCCCACTATGAACGCAGGGCCACTGCGACATTGTGCCTCTAATAACTACCTGCTGCTTCCTATCTGTTAACCAGTTTTCGATCTAAGCTGCTACAGTTCCTATAATCCCTGCAGCTTTGAGCTTAAGCAAGAGCTGCTTGTGGGGGACAACATCAAAGGCCTTCTGGAAATCTAAGTACATCACATCGTAGGCCTTTTTGTATTTCTCAAAGGACAAAATGTACAGTGAATTAATTTAGCATATATATTAATCAGCTTCCAATGACTTGACTTCTCCCTCGTTTAACTTTAAAATGACATCTCACTGTCATTCTTAATGCCTATCACTACAGCCAGCTCCACACTTTGATAGGCTCTGTATTTTCTGTTTGGAACTGAAATATTTTGGTCCTGATCTCAATCCCAGATATCATGGTAAAAATAGTGCACATACAGCAGCATCCTGTGACAATTAACAGCCCCCACTGGGACACAGTGACAGTAGCCTTGAGCAAGTTTTAGCCTAAATTGCTTCAATAATTACCCATACAAGTTCTGCATCAAGAAATCATCGTGCTCTGCTCTCTCTCTCTTCCCTTGTGAAATGACTGGGTATTTTTCTGTCAGATATCCAAAGTAGACAGATGAATTGGCAGGTGGTTGTTTCTGGGATGAGATTTCTGCACTTTCAGGGAAATCCATTTCTGGCCGGGAATCTGATAATCATTGCCCTGACCCAGAGGTAGTATAGTTAACAAAAACTATATCTATAAGAAAACATTTCGCAAACAGAAATAAGATACAAAAATAAAATAAACTATAAGTAAATGAAAACGAACTGAAAGAAAAGACGAACGTCAAATCTGTCCTTTGCTGTTATTAATACTATTTACCTAAATTAATGATTTGTTTACCTTTCTCATTCAAATAAATCTTTCAAGAAAACATAATCCAGTATATTGCCTTTATATGACCATTAATAATACCTGGGACAGGTTTTAGCCATTTTGAGGACATTGGTATGTAATGTGAACTGTGTTTTAAATGTTTATTGGTGCCCTTGGTGAGTGAATCATGCTTGTGAGCGGAGTGAACCAAAACGATATGAGAAATGTGAGGTGCAAAGGTCACTGCGAGATACACACTTGACCCGCACCTCTTTTGGCCTTGAGTTTGCAAAGTGTTCCATGAGGTGTCAGAATTACCTTGATCATTTGCTGGGGCCTTTTGCTTCTTTGCTTTGTTTTCCTCTATTCCCTCCCCAAGCAGCTGTTTTAGGCATGTGGGTTCAAAGTTAGCATCAAATTAGAGAAACTACTACTTCAGGTTATGTAAGTCAAACCAGTGTATCTACAATACAATGAATGCTAAGCAAAAATAATCTTGATAAAAACATTTCTTACCTTAAAATTAGTATTTTGGTCATAAAATCCAGAGTGTTGCTCACAGAGATATGCCACTTCTCGTGTGAGCTCAAAAAGGAAATGAGAGTTTATTATATTGATGACATCACTGCAGCTTTTTTCTGATTGATCAAACTGACAGTATCTGGTGTTACAACACTCCCCGGTCTCCCTACTTCTTAGGAGATTGCTCTTGCCATCAATTTAATTAGCATAGAAAACTTGTTAAAGAAATCATTACTTATCCTTTCAGGGGAAAATTGTGTTGCAACAATGTTACTATCACTGGCAATTGTTTTAGCTGAAAAATTGTAGAAATTTTGAGATAAGATGCATAATGCATACATTTAGAGTATATTATGTATAAACCACACTGATATTTACAGTTTATAAATTACTTAGAAATATATTCATACTGTTTCATGCCAACCTATTATATTAGATATTATCACCTCACAGCTATTCTCTAATTATTTACAGAGCTACTCTTTTCCAGCAAAGCACCCTTGGCAATAAGCAGGGAGTTGGCACATATGTCAAGGAGGTGACATTTCCTAAGTCCATTAGTCAAATATCCAGCAGCACAGACAGCTGTCCGCAGCAGGACACTGCTCATAATGTCATCGCGTGACAGTTTAAACTGTCCTCTGGGTCCAGCGCACCAAATGTGCAAACGGGGACAGATTTGCTTTAATGGAAGCTGAGCCAGTCTTGCGTGACCTGAAAAGTCATATTGAGAGCTGGATAGCCAATCGGAGGTCACCCTGCCTTTTTCATTCATAATGCTGGTACCTTGTATATTCTGTAAGTGGAAGTAGGCCCTAACAGCTTTACAGGAAGGACTACAACCTTTCCTCCATGTTCCATACCACTTATCCAATGCAGGGTCATGATGATCTTGGAAGCTATTTTAGGAAATCCAGGACAGGGAAACTTTAGATGGGAAGCAAGTACAGAACCAAACACTAGGCAGTTACTACTTCAGCTAGCTGCATGTTTTTTGGAGGAAACCAGAAAAAAACAAGGACATCATACAAGCTCCACATATACAGAGCCTGGGACAGGGGATCAGACCCACAACCCTGGAGTTGCGAGGCTCTGATAGCACCCCCTGACTAAATAACATCCATCCATCCGTCCGTCCATCCATCCATCCATTCGTGTGTCAGCCTCATACCCAGTACGGTGTTCCACGAAGGAAAATTACACCAAAAACAATTGTGGATTTAACAGATGGATTATCTATATGGTGCAGAAAAAATTATAAATACCACAAATAATTATAAGCCTGTCCTGCCCCGATCATCCGCTCTTTCCGTGTACCACGCCCCCTCGTTAACCCTGTGTGGATTTCCTGTGTTCACCAGCTGTTTCCTTTTCCCGTCACTAGTCTAATGTATTTTGTCCGCATTTCAGTTGCTATGTCTGTGGTCCGCCACTTCAAAGGCTACACCCAGTTTAATTAAACTGAAAAATGAATGAAACTTTGGAATAAATGCTTAAACCAGATTAAGCCAGGATTTTAAAATGCAGATTTTTAAAGAAATAATACAGAGTGGTCTCTTAATTTTTTGTCCCCACAGCAAGAGAGAAAAGTACCATCGGCTCAGTTGTGATCACGTGATGCTAGGCAGACAAAGCGTATGCGTAATACTCGTATTGCAAGACCTCGCTTGTTTATCAAGTCAAAATTTATTCAAATTTTTTGCTTGTCTTGCAAAACACTCACAGACCAAGTTACTCGCAATCCAAGGTTTTACTGTATATGTATGTGTATATATGTCTGTATGCATATATGACAAGTACCCAGCTATCCACATGATGCAACAAAAAATTAAATTCATTGGGCCAGACAACCTTCTTTCATTGCCCCAAGGTCCAGTTACAATGGTCACATGCTCATTGTAAGTGCATTGGATGGTAGATGGTGGCACTCTGATTGGCCTGCAGCTACACAGCCCCATAAGCAGCAGGGCTTGGTACATTGTGTATTGTGACACACTACTCCTGTGACCATCATCAAAATGACCTTATATGAATTTATATGAGTGTTTCAGAAACTGCTGATCTACTGGGATTTTCATGCACAACCATTTCTAGGGTATACAGAGTCAATGGGTCAAAATAGATAAAAAGCATGGGTCAAAATAGATAAAAAGCATCTAGTGAGCAATGCCAATGCCAAGGTGAAAATGCCTTGTTGATGGCAAAAGTCAGAGAAGAATGGCCAGACTGCTTCAACCTGGTAGAAAGGCAAGAGTAACTCATAACCATTTGTTGCAACCAAGGTATGCAGAAGAGCATCTCTGAATTAGGGACCTGCGCGGAACGGATTTTTCAGTCCCGCTCCTGCCTGCTCCCGCAAGATTCTGTCCCGCTCCCGCCCGCTCCCACAAAAAATATATATTATTTTCTCCCGCCCGCAGTATTCAAGTTTTGTCCCGCTCCCTTTTGAGTATATATAAAAAAGAAACGGAAAATAAACAAATATGTTTCATTTTATTTGAGTTTAAGTAAATGGAATGATGAACATGGACACGAACGAGGAGCTTTTCAGAACATAGAAATACACTCAGAACAGTTAGAATAATGAACTAATATCTGTAACACTAAGCGTTCCACCTGCGTCATGCTCTTCAGACATTTTGCCTTGGTGTGGGCCTATAGCCTATAGTTCCGCGCATGAACCACGCGAGAATTAGCTTCCGACCTTGTGCCTGTAAATTATTATTTTAATTTAGTCGTTCTTGTTGCTTTTGTGCAGTAGATAAATAATAGAGTATTTGTTTTTAATAAATGAATTTTAAGATAATTCCATTTTGCGGGAGTCCCGCGATTAATTCTATTCTCCCGCAACCCGCACATACATGAGGACCTTACCGCCCGCACCCGCATTCACCCATCAAATCTTGACCTTCGCCGCACTCAGTGCATTGGGTCCCGTGGTACTCCCACAGGAGTGCAGGTCTCTACTCTGAATGCACAACACATCGAACCTTGAAACAGATGGGCTACAGCAGCAGTAGACCACGCTGAGTGTTACTCCTGTCATAAGAACAGGAAACTCAGGCTACAGTGGGCATGGACTCACCAAAATTGGACAATCGAAGATTAGAAAAACATTGCTTGGTCAGATGAGTCTCGATTTCTGCGGTGACATTCAGATGGTACAGTTAGAATTTGGCATATACAACATGAAAGCATGAATCCATCCTGCCTTATCAACAGTATCAACAGTTCTGGCTGCTGGTGGTGGTGTAATGGTGTGGGTGATATTTTCTTGGCACACTTAGTATGGTCTCTTAGTACCATTTAATATGGTCCCTTAGTACCAATTAAGCCACAGCCACAGCATTTAAATGCGACAGCCTACCTGAGTATTGTTGCTGACCACAGTGTACCCAGCTCCTAATGGCTACTTCCAGCAGGATAACACTCACAAAGCTCATATCATCTCAGACTGGATTCTTGAACATGACAATAAGTTCACTGTACTTAAATGGCTTCTACAGTCAACCAGATCTCCATCCAGAAGTACACCTTTGATGTGGTGCAGGTGTCTACGAATCTGTAGTAACATGTTTGTTTCTATCATGTCAACATGGACCACAGTCTCTGAGGAATGTTTCAAGCACCTTGTTAAATCTATGTCACAAAAAAGTAAGGGAGTTCTGAAGACAATATGGGGTCCAACCTGGTATGTGTGTGTGTGTGTGTGTGTGTGTGTGTATATATATTATACAATAATATCGTTGGTATTGTATAGAACAAGCTAATAGGATATGGAAGCAAACACCTACTAAATAAATACATTATCCAGAAAAACCAAGTCTTCTTTACAAAAAAAAGTAGTATTTGAATTGTACAGCGAATGCCTTTATGCAATATAAAAAGGACATGTTCCAAAGATGGAAGAACACTTGTTACATTTACAACGTACTTGGCCTACATTTGGTCTGGAAAAAACTAACCTGAATACCTAAAGTCTGTAGGCATTTGTTAAATATATCATTACTTTGGAAATATTACAGTGCCCCAGTGTGAACATAAACCTGCATGAAAAACAAAATAATGAAATCAGAATTTAATTGTCCTGCCCCAATGGTCCGCTCCTTTCGTGTGCCACGCCCCCCTCGTTAACCTCGTGTGGAATCCCCGTGTGATCAGCTGTTTCTTGTTGCCGTCATTAGTTCAATGTATTTAAGTCTGTGTTAGGTATGTTTTCCCCAGTCCGGTCATTGACGTCCGTCCAGTTTACGGTGTGTCGTGTTCCTTGTTTTATGATTAAAATCCGTAGTTCGCCCGATTTTCCGGCTCTGTCTGCTGCTTTCCCGCTCTGTGCCTGTGCTAGTTCTGACAGAATGACCGGACTGCTCCAGTGCAGGAAGAGGCAGGCTCCCTCGATAGGAGATGCTGTGGCATCCGAGGTTTCTGCTGCGCCCGCACCTCAGGCGCATGTTCCTGTTGTGCCCCCTGAGGTTCTTCATTGCACGTTCTGGCTGCGCCCCCTGAGGTTCCTGCGCTGGTGGCTGACGCGTCGCCTCCTGAGGTCCCCGTCGTGCCCTGCGAGGCCCCAGTCCCGGCGGCTGACATGCTGTCTTCGAGGCCCCCGTCCTGGCAGCTGACGCACTGCCCCCAGAGGATCCCATGCTGGCGGCTGACACTCCGCCCCCAGGGGCTCCCACGCCAACGAGGGATGCTCCAGCCCCAGCGGTTCCTGTCCTGGTGGCCCTTGCACTGCCTTCCCTGGTTCCTGAACCCTCGGCCCCAGTTCCCCTGGGACCCCTCGTTCGCAGCCCCCGTGATCCATGACCCCTCAGCGGCAAGTTCCCCCCCCAGGTTCCTGACCCTGCTCTCGTGCCCCCAGCTTTCTTGGCCCCAGTCCCCAAGGAGGTCCCTGATGGCTTGACCACCACTCCTCCCTCCTTAATGGAGCTGGAGGAGGAGCTCAAGTGGGACCCCTCAGGGATCAACCGAACTGTACCTCTGCACCCCTCTGGTGGGTCACTGCAACCTTCGCCTCATCGTGGTGGACCCAGGCCGGGTTCAGGTACCACCCATCCAATTCACCTTTGCTCCCCCCGGCTCTGATTCAACGGGTGCCTGTGGAACGGCAGTCGCCAGCATTTCCCCAGGTTTCAGGTCGGCGGTCGCCCTCGGCTTCACCCGTGGCATCTCGTCGGCTGGCTGCAGCCCTGCCTCCGGCGCCTCGTAGATCACCTGCGGGTCCTCCGCCTACGACTCATCAGTCACCTGCGCCTCCGCCTGCCGCAGCTATGGTTTCCTCCTCCCCTCCACCATTGTCCCCTTCAGTGTCCCCTCCAGCTCCCCGGTTCCCCTCAGCCTTTTCTTCCTTGCCCCCTGTGTTTACTCTCCGTCCTGCTCCACCGTTGTTCCTTTCTGGTTCCTTTGTGCCCCCTTTGTTTGCTCCTCATCCCTCTGTGCCTTTTGGTCCCTTTGTGCCCCCTGTGTTTGCTCCCCATGCCTCTGTGCCTTTGTTCCCTTCTGATACCTGTGTGCCTCCTGTGGGTGTGCCCCCTGGTGTGGTCCCTCTGTTGTCCCCTTCAGTGTTCCCGGGTCCTGTGTTTCTGTCTTTGGTGTCTCTGTGTCTGTCTGCGTTCCCCGTGGTTTGTCGTTTTATTGTTTCAGTTGTCCTCCTTGTACCTGTTCTGTGTGTCCATGCTGTTCCCCGTGTTTTGTTAATGGTTTTTTGGCTTGCGTTTCCCCAGGTTTCCTTGAACTCAGTCTTGTTGCTTCGCTTTACGCGCCTTTGGGGGGGGGGGGTCCTGTCCTGCCCTGATCGTCCACTCCTTCTGTCTGCCACACCCCCCTCGTTAACCTTGTGTGGAATCCCCGTGTGATCAGCTGTTTCTTGTTGCTGTCATTAGTTCAATGTATTTAAGTCTGCGTTAGGTATGTTTTTTCCCCAGTCCGGTCATTGACGTTCGTCCAGTTTATGGTGTGTCGTGTTACTTGTTTTATGATTAAAATCCCTAGGTCGCCCGATTTCCTGGCTCTGTCTGCTGCTTTCCCCGATCTGTGCCTGCGCTAGTCGCGACATTAATCCATTGTGATTTTAGTAATAAAGATCTAAAGGAAGAAGAACAATATGAGTGATATTGTATCCCAATTCTTTTGTTATGCACTGAAAATCAACAGTGGTTTCTAACCTAATCACGAGGTCCCATAAACCAATTCATGTGACCATTTAATCCCAGCTGCACAGTTAATTTCCGAGCTCTTACATACCATGCTCAGGTCTGTTAATACAGGAGTAGATCAATGACATGAACCATCTAGATAAGATTTTAACAACTCTGAGCTATTAGTTAAGTTCTCCCCAAACGAGCTTGATGGGCCGAATGGCCTCCTCTCGTTTGTAAATTTCTTATGTTCTTATCTCTGAGGAGAGTGAAAACTAGGCGAAGAAAACCATTGGGATAGAATATGTACTAAACTTAAAAAATGCTCAGGTAATCACATTTTAATAAGTATAACACATTACTCATGAAAATATTTACTCATGTTTGCTTTTCCAAAGCAATTTACGCAATCTTTTTATGTATCACATTAAAAATGACAGTGGCACTTCTTTCATTTGTTTGAGATGCAAGCGTGCAGTCTTGAGATGTGTAAAATTTATTGACCTCCTGGTAGAACAAAATAAGGAAATCATGAGTCAGCTCAATGAATAATTTTGTAAACAAACAAAAGCATCCTTTCATCTTCCAAATACATATAAAGATCAGGCTCACAGAGGGCCTGAAGCTTGTCTCAGGTAGCACATGGCACGGGTACACCCTGGGATATACCTAGGGTGGGATGCCAGCCCATCACAGAATATAAACACAATCATTTTCTATGAGAAATATAGAGACTCCAATTAACCTCTCTATATGTCTTTGAACTGGAGAAAACCAGCACTGTATGAGACAGAGGGAACACTCAAAGCCCACACATAGGATAGAGGGGAGATTCAAACCCCAAAGGCAGGAAGTGAGAAGCAACATTGCTATCTACTCAAACAAACCCAGCCCAGTATACTTGTGGGTGATATATCATAAATTCAAGTGAAAACAAATGCACAACATGCTAAAAGTAAGGGATAAACCACTTTGAAGTGTGTGGTTATACAAAAATGATCAATGAGAACTTGATATGATGCAACCAGCCAAGTTTAAGTTGCACAGCTCAAAGTGGTTTATCCCGCCTATACCACAGCTAATAAATAAAAAATTAAAATGAATAAACTAGGTTACATGGTTAATTTTTCAGAAATAATGTATAATTTGCATTTAACAATGTTCCAGTCTGCTCTTAAAAATATCGTCCCTATAAGGATAGAATGTCTGGTCAGGTTACTCACTGGAAGTGGCAAATTACCATAGAAACCACCAAGAGACAGGTGCTTGTTTTTTGACAACAAAGGAACGTTATGCTAAAAAGAATGACAGCTTCTTTACAGTCAAGCATCATGGCTGGGGAAGGTCTATGGCACCAAGAACTAAATGACTTACCGTTATTGGAGGAATTCTGATCTGTACCACACACA
The DNA here is from genome assembly GCA_025773925.1 of Cryptomyrus ogoouensis. Taxonomy (NCBI): domain Eukaryota; kingdom Metazoa; phylum Chordata; class Actinopteri; order Osteoglossiformes; family Mormyridae; genus Cryptomyrus; species Cryptomyrus ogoouensis. Next base: position 30,500,291 of record JAOYFF010000094.1, on the reverse strand, counting down.
GCAGATAAAGAACAATCCATTTTAAGCCTTATTTGGCAACAAGTAATTTCAGCTGAAAGTGCACAGGCAGCCAATGAAGCATCTCCACAGCAGGAGAAATGTGTCAGGCTGTCGGGTTGCTGTGAGTGGATAATTTTCGAGGAGCTTTTAGTACAAAATGATGTTAATGAGGAAAACCTGATGGCTCAGCAGGTATCACTGCCACATCATACATCCAGGCCTGTGGGTCTGAGGTCTCCAGTGCCCATCTGGATTTCTATAAGGTATTCTGGTTTGCTTTCATAACTGAAAACCATGCTGTTCAGGTTAATTACGGATTGAATTGCCATTGGTTTGCAACTGAGATTTTAAAGCAATTTAAAAAGTCTTTGAGTCTTTACGAACACATCTACCAAATACAGCCAGCGGTTTTAATACATTACAGAAAATGTACTGGTAAAGACAGCATTTGAAGGTGAAACTTACCTCTCTGTGACATTTTCTCTGTCACAGGAAGAAACGTCATTGTTTTAAAGTTAAACACAGACCATCTGTGGTATGGCAGCTTCTGAAGATCTGAGACATAATCATTGTGTTTTACAGAGCTGTAGTGCTAGGTTACAAATTTGTCCAGCAATAAGCCTAAAAGTGAAATGAGACAACAAAATTACATTTTAACAATTTAGCTTCCTTTATACATGTCATACAACAGAATGCTGGAGAACTTGGAAGATGTTCTAAAGATAGTAACAAATGACAGTACTGAGAGTCCTTTCCCAGAATTACTGGCATATATATCTGCAAACCTGCTAAAATTTATAATTAAGTCACAGCAACTTTATTTAGATACCGTATTTTTCGGACCATAAGATGCAGTGACTTTTTCTCCCCGCTTTTGGGGGAGAAAAAGTGCGTCTTATATTACTCTGCTCACATGCTTTAAAGAAAAAGATATGCAGTAAAGTGCTGGTCCCTATGCTAGGGCTAACCCACCTTTTATGTGCATGTATATTTTCCGTTTCATTCGTAATTCTTAGCCCATTTCCTCCTCCCTGTGCTCCTCCCGGTCCTTCCTTCTCCGAGTGCTCGGCGGGGACCTCGTGTGTGCTCCACTCTGCGGCTTTCCGGCACCATCTTGGTCCTCCAGGCTTGCAGCTGTATTGAAGTCCGTCATTTCTGCAGGCGGACCCGCGATTTCCCCCGTCGCTTCTTAGTTCCTACAGTGCTGGGTACAGCTTCCGGTGCTCTTCCCGGTCCTTCATCCTCCCAGTCTAGGAGTGCTAATTCTCACATCACATAGCCACACCCCCTCTCTCTCCTATCTTCCTGACAGCGCAGCTCCATCAGGAAGATAGGAGGGAGGGACGCATGCAGCATGCCGAAATCGGCCCTTCTTCATTACAGGGACGTGGTGCCAGGGACATTGCTGAGTGCTTTGTGGAAGACAGCGTCCACTTACTGGTAATTGCACAAGGAGACAACAGTAATATTAGAACTATTATAATATATATTAGTAATACATACCAGTAATAATTATAAGAATCAATTTTATGAAAATCCATACCAAAATGATTCATATATTAACATTAAAAAGCACCTTTCATGGGATTAAATTCTGACACTAGTGATGAGGAGTTCTTGGGGTTCGTATAAAACTAGCAGAACATTTAAACCTTGATGTCTATCCTATTTTGTTACTAAAGTGTCTCCTTGTTTTTTTGTACTTGAATACTTTTATTGGTTTTTATTGACTTTATTTGTTAATGACAGTGATGATGGTTCTAAATGCTGCTGTTGACTGCTGTTCACTTTACATGGTTGACATAAAAATGTGTTAATGACAGTAATAATGGTTCTTAATGCTGCTGTTGACTGCTGTTCACTTTACATGGTTGACATAAAATATTTTAGGACACTATTTGGTTCAGAATCTTTTTTTTCTTCATTTCCCTCCTCTAAAACTAGGTGCGTCTTATGGTCCGAAAAATACGGCAGTTACTCTGTAAGACAAAGTACTGTAAAAGTTTATTGTGAAGCTATCTAAAACAATCAGAAAAATGACACTGTAAGCTACATGCTTGGTCACTGCATCTAGGGTAGTATATGTGTACGCCTCCTTCAAATAAGATTCATCTAATTTGTAACAGTGTCTTCTAATCGCAAAGTTCCAAAAAAATTGTGATTGGTTAATTAAGTTAGTGTGAGGGATTATGGTGTGTGTTTGTCCTACTGATAGTGATAGTGTTATTAACAGAATATGTATTGGCTGATTTTGTGTGGTATATTTTTTGAGATGCAGTTTCCACAAAGCTTCACTGACGAGTGCAGAATCCTGCAGTTGTATTACCATCTGACCCAAAGTCTTCAGGACAGTAAGTTTGACAGTTTAGAAAAAAAATCTTCCATCATTTGAGGAAAACACCCAGGTGGTGGTGACAGACAGAAGAATTGCATAAAAAAACCTGAAAAGAGAGAATCTTCCAGCAGGGCACAATGGAGACTGCAGAAAAATGTGCTTCATAGCAAAAATTCTCAAGTCTGTGCTGAGCCATATTGCAAGCATACAGCATAGCTCGATGCAGAGCTGTGTGGGCAGCTGGTCTTCATACACATTATTGTGTTTTATAATTCACTGTCTGAAACAGAACTCTTTTCGTCAGCTGTTGTTTGAGTAAGTAATTCTTTCATCAGCCCCAAGTGTCTGCGACAGAAGCCTCATAACGGCTGCTAAATGTTTCTATTAGCATTTTGGCATTTAGCGCAGTTTGCGTATGCATGTGTTGTATGAAGCCTGTGAGGCCACTTTGCCATGTTTGCAGAAATCCTTTCAATCTCATACACTCTAAGCTGAAACTGGCCAAACTGTGTCAATACAGAGAAATGATAGAAAGCCTTCACCCACCAGAGATAAAATGACGAACCTGGACACTGTGTGGGTGTATTTCATGCATTAACAAAAACAACAATATTTACTGGACAAAGCATTCACTTAAAATTACTGATTTTATGTTATCTTTTATCTTTCAACTCAGAGACAGTTCTTGTCTTTGATCTAGTCCTGTGTTCACAGACCTGAGTGTGGCATATAAAGGTTCAGTAATTAACTGTATAGTTGGAATTTTTGGAAATTAGCATTAATTATTGCAAATCTAAAATAGCTCTCCTTGTTATGATCAGCCATCTTTCCACTTGGAACCTTTCCCACAGAGCATGGGGCAGAAGGCAGACCAAAGCAAGACACAGACTATGCTGACAGTGAAACTAAGAAAAAGGGCTTCAGTGTTTTTTTATTGTCCACCCAAATGTGTAGCAGGTAGGTATATGATAGTTTTCTTCAAAACTAAGCATAGTTGAACTAAGTTTCTCACAAGTCAAAACTGAGCATAAGACCCCCATTTTTGAATTCTGATGAAATATGAAAATGTCATTTCAGAATCAGAATCAGAAAAACTTTATTGATCCCTATGGGGACCAATAAAGTATCACTACAGTTGATCTGTGCCTTTAAGTGTCACGCCCACGGGGGAGTGACCGAACCGGTGTAGCTCCTTCTCCACGGATGAAGGATCAGTTAAAAGGGGAGAACTGTCAGCATGCAAATGCGAAGTATTGAGCCGATGAAAAGAAGCCGTGCTGAGCGATTACTCGTCCTCCGTCTACCCGATCTCCTGTACCTTTCCCAGTTACCTGTTGTTGGACCTCTACCTCTTGTGCCTTCCCTCCACAGCCCAGAACCCATCCCTGACTTACCTGTCCTGCTGAGTCCGGCTCCCTGTGTCCTGCTCTCCTCGTGTCCCGCCGTCCTGTGAATTCCCATCGGACTGACTACCTGGCTGCTGACCTCCCTGCCTGCTTACCAACTTCGATTCTAGCCCTACGATTCTAGTTACATTCTCCACGGCTCCCCTCCGGAGAGAAGCTCCCCTGCAGGACACAATCGTTCCTCTTCCTAGGAAGGCGGAGCTTCCCTTAACCGGGGCAAGCGGGAAGCTCTCGATTCTGTCACTACTTGTAATAAAGTTCAGCAATTCTTGCATTACTGGGTCCATGCTTCTCTCCCTACCTGACATTAAGCAACTAGCTAGCAATTTTGTGATGTGATATACCTGGTCGACCAATAAAATTTGTGCTCTAAGACCACTGCAGATGATTCAAAACACCACAACATGTCTTATATTTATTCAGCCTCATATCAAGTTCAAATTATTCATGCTGGATTCCAGGTCCTTTGATGATCAGGCACCCAAGTCCATCAAAAGGCTCCTCATGACCTACTGTATATCCCATCTCGCCCCCTGTGGTCAGCAAACCAACGCCACTTGGAGCTTCCTCCTTCACAAGAGAAGTGTCACTGCAGAAGGTTCTCTTTGTGTGGTTGGTGGAATGGAATGAGCTGCCAAACCGCGTCCAGACATCTGACTCCCTCACTACCTTCTACAATTGCCTTAACATACATCTGTTACATATTATATTATTATTCCTGTACTAAGCTGATTGTTCTTTGAATGCTCTTGCGTTGCACTTACTGGCCCTTGAGTAGTCTTATTACATTCTTACTTTGTTAATAATTATGTATAGTTGTTGTGTAACTCCTGCTGCATTACTGCTTACACTTGTACCAGGGCAATCCTTGGAAGCTCAACCTAGCTGCACTTATACCTAGTTGACTCCTTAACAGCATAAATGCTTGTGAAGTGAAATTCGGCAGAAAAAGGTAGGTCTACAAGACAGGAGAGCAAAATAGCTCATTAAATAACTGGCCATCTGTCAGAATCTAAGCAAACTAATCAGCAGGGATGAAGACTGCCTGATGGAATGAGACAGCAGCTCCAGGATTACAGTACATGACTTTAATGGTTTTAAGACAGAGAGTGACTCCCAGCAGTGATCAGCATGTTATAAAATCACCCAGAGATGCCAGCAGATGCTTGCAGTTTCCACAGTGAGAAGTGTAATGTATACCAAGCTTAGGTTGGGGAATACATATATATAGTTTTGGGACCAGGTAGCCACACAAAGGCTTTCCTTGTTAAGATGATAACTCAAAAACCATTTGATGTATCTTCTTTAACCTTTGCAGACACATTGCAAGGGTGAAGATGAGAACCGGATCAAATCTTACTAATGACAGCTGTTGCCATGCATCAGATCTAATGAGCTGATTAAGGTCTGAAACCTTGTAAAAAGAATCTGAG
>JAOYFF010000094.1:30471014-30487827 GCA_025773925.1 Cryptomyrus ogoouensis | reverse complement strand
CCAGGTATCTGAGATGCATTCAGAAATAATGAATATGAAGTACTGGCATGAATATTGGGCTGATTGAAGGCCAGAACGTCTTATAAAATTCAAGAGGGTAGCCACTGGGGCCTGCAGATTGGCCATTGGGCATATCCGCTGGAGCCTGGTGATTGGCCATTGGGCATATCCGCTGGAGCCTGGTGATTGGCCATTGGGCATATCCGCTGGAGCCTGGAGATTGGCCATTGGGCATATCCGCTGGAGCCTGGAGATTGGCCATTGGGCATATCCGCTGGAGCCTGGTGATTGGCCATTGGGCATATCCGCTGGAGCTTGGAGATTGGCCATTGGGCATATCCCGAATTGCTGCTCAGACTTCATCTGGGGTAAAGGGTGCATTTAGCATGGAACGATCCTCCTCTGTAACAACAGTTAGAGAGATATTATCTAAATTGGACTAGATGTTAATTTCTAAGCCACTGCACTGAGATGCGTAAATGGTTTTATAAAAGTCCCTGAAAGATCTGTTGACCGTAAGGGGATCCTGGGAGACCTTGTGAAGTCCAAATGGAATTTATAGAATGCTCATTATGTTGCACCTTCAAATGGAATGCAAGCAAATGGCTAGGCCTATTACCAGAAATGTAGAATTTTTGCTTGGAGAATAGAAGCAGTTTCTGTGAGATTCGATTATTTTTCATGCTGAGCTCAGTAAATTAGTACTGACCAGTAAATTAAAATTCGATTTAGTGGGATTGCGTTTATGCTGCCTCTCCAAACGGGCCACTTCTGCTTCCATAGTTTTTCATTCATACTCTAAAGATTTCTTCTGTTGAGAAGAGAATGAAATCAGGGGATCCCATAAGGTGGCTTTGGCTGCATCGCACATAGTAGCAGGTAGTACTGGAGAGTGTTTATTATACTGGCAAAATTGTGAAAGGTTTTCACAAACAAATGAGCAAAAGTCATCAATATTTAATAAAGAAATATTAAAGCGCCATATTGGAGTTTCGGGAATACAAGATGCCAGATGGATATTTACATATTTGAAAGATTGTTACAAAACTTTTAGCTTGAAGATTGGAAACTGTGCTCCCTAAAATAATAAAAAGCAAAGTCTCTAGATGCTGGATGAAACGCTCTCCAAATGTCCATTAAACCAGTATCATTACTCAAAGTACTAAGAATTCAAGGTGATTTAGGATTCCTTGCAAGTGCGGCAGTAGATTTATTTAAACTAACATCCATTATGCAGTTAAAGACCCCAGATAAAAGGCCTTGCAGTGCTGACTGAACATCAATATCATTTAAGAAATAAAATGAGGTGAATCTGTATTCGGTGTGTAAAATTACGTTTAAAAAGGTATTTTGTTGAAATAATATAGTACCCAGCAATAAAACAAAACTTCTAGTGTAGCATCAGATCCTAGTGCACATTCTGATGAAGCAGATGTAGAGTCAGGTAGAAATGAACCCCAAGATAGTCCTAGTTTGAGAGACTTGTATATGAAGAACTTGTGCATGTTTTACATGCGATTGCAAGCTAAACTCATCATCAACCATCCAGGTTATTGTTGAAGAAATGACTGGTTTAATGAAAATAGCCGCAGCACCAGCACAACATCCAAAGTTAAGCAAGTAACCATCGATGACACTAACTGTGTGCCATATGATAAGAATGGGGCATAATGGAAGGCGATAACAAACGCTGTCGCAATGTATATTGCAAAAGACAAGGTGCCCATACATACTGTGGAAAAGCCAGGATTCATTAACATGCTAAAAGTTTTTACAAGTTTCTAAAAGTATTTACAATGGCGTGGTCTGCCATCTCACGTACAAGCATCTTTTTTGGCTTGTCAGATTGCACTTTAACTCCTAAAGTAAAAAAAAAAACAAAATAAAGTTAAAACCATTTATTTGTCATCTGTAGTTTGATTTTGAGTATGGGAGGGGAAAATCGATTAAAATCGAAAATCGGATTTATTGTGAAAATATCGGAGATTTTATTTTTAGGCCATATCGCCCAGCTCTACCTCAGATACACATTAACTCCAAGTTAAAAAAAAAAAATAAGTTGCACCAGTCATGAAATAATTTCCATCAAACAGGAATACTTTCCCCTCAAGCAGACCATGCTGGATATACAAAGCTTCTGTACATATTTAGACAAGATTAATCAGACATCAAAATCCCTTCTTCTTCTAAGAACTTCTGTAGAGTGATCTGGAGAAAAGCAGAGGCGTGATCCGATAAGCAATATTATGTTTCGCAGCTACTGCCCTCAAAACTGCCTCCTTCTGTAAGAACTGTACTAAGACACTCCTTGGCAAATCATTGGACGCCGGCATGGGGGCAAGAGACCTGTGGGCCTGTTCTATGTCTTAGGGAGGGAAATCGGAGGGGAGACCCACCCAGGCGGACAACATTTTCTTTAGAAAATCAGCAAGTCCTTCTCTATGCCTTCCAATAATCTTCAAGTTTTTGCACCAGCCCCGATTTTCCAGGTAATGCACCTTTCCTCAAAGCTGATTTTCTGTTTTCTGTAAGGACGTCAAGTGTGTACCATGGGGTTTTGTCTCGTCTTCAGCTGCCCCCAACTTCCTCTACAGACTTCTCTATTCCCATAACTTTCTTAGATAAAATGGAAAAAGAATTCTCGACGTAAGGAAATTAATGATATTTTATCGCTTAGGGCATTTAAAGACTTTTCAATATCATCTAGATGCACCAAAATCCATTCAAGCACAGATTCTGCCTCGTTGGGAGCTCTTCTCCTCCAGACTTGCAGCCGTATGTTGGGTAGTTTTTTTCTTATCACACTATAGAAAAAAGGGTTTTCACTGCCAAAGTAGCGTAAAAAAATTACAGAAAATTTCCATTTCTTAAAAAGACAGTTACAGCCCTGTAAAGTATTTCTTTATTGTGTATTTTAACATCGGTATATTTAATTAACAGAAATTGTCTGTAAATTGAGAAAAACTAAGGAATACTGTTATTTTACAAAAAAATCTATTATTTTAATTTCAAGTGACCGTTGCTATGATGGTCAAATCCTGTAAATCACATCATTAATGATATACAGTCATTGTTTATTAACCAAATAATGCAACAATATAATACAATTTAGACCAGTTATACTACTGCTTCAGAAATGAAACCATTAATTCATAACATCAGCCTGAACGTTTTCTGTTTTTATATTTTTTGGTATATTTAATCTTTATAATGCACCATGGGGGACCTGTGTGGAATGGCATTTCAATACGCTGTATACTGTGTATATTGTTGTATTGACAATAAACCAGTCTTGAATCTTGAATCTTAATGTTTGGAGTCTTCAGAATGATTGTAGTCTTCAAGTCGGTGCGCATGCGTCGTTCTCTTCGCGCCAACTCGTGCTACTGGGGGTCCATCTGGTTCAAATATTAAAGTAAGTCGGAAAATCATTAGTTACATTCGATGTAATAACTTATTTTTAATCTTAGAACGTCATGGTTTGAGCTATGTTGCTTAAAGAAAACGGCACTTGCGGACTCCATTGTTTAAACGTAGTATGTGAAAATAACTTGTTGCTATGTGGCTAGTCAGCTAGCCTAACCTGATAAATATTTATAAAGAAACCATCAATGTAGATTTATGTGATTTGTTGGGTTTGGGCTGTGGTTTGTTTTGAATGAACTCATGCTATTAATTTGAAAATTGTTGTGCTGAACGTTATAAACGTTACGTTTGATTAGAACTTGTAGCAAAGTGCATTTATTTAGACTTTAGTTAGGAGTCTAGAAAACACACGCATCTAAACGTTCATTCCGGAGAAAAATAAGCCTTTTCGCTGCGTCATTTTCAGCAGGCGCCGAGATATATCCAACAGCAAACGCCGGGCCACCATACACACGCAGTTCTATGCCAGCATATTTCTCTACCTCGTTCCTAACAATAACCTTTACCCTGGAACTGCTGACCAGAACTGCGGTAACCTATGGTGCTGATGCGACTGGATATATTGGCAGACGCCTCGCGCAGAAGCACATCGCTGTTTAAATCATTTTTTTTATATACATCTGTATGTATGTATAATAGAGAATTTGTTAATAAGTATCACAATTAACCTTGTTTTCCCCCTTGTTTTCTTCTAGGTTTTAAAACAGAACACAGTAATCAGTAAGTCCTCTTTACACCTGATAATTACTCAAACGTCTCATTAGTAATATGGCTTATAAGTACTTACTGTAGTTGACAAATGTAGGATTGTGGGGAAAAAGTGAGCATGGTAAATATGTTTAGGTGTCGAGCTTGTGGTGTTGATTTAAGATCAATGAAACAATGTTGACCATCAGGCAATGCATAGACACGAATCACATGGAAAATTTCCATGTTGTGTTGCTCATTGTAAGCATGTGTTTGTCATCACAGAACTCCCTCCATGTTTTCACAATTAGAAGTTCAAGAAATATTCAGGTGTGAGCAGTCAGGTTGTCAGAAACAGTGCCGTGATTTAAAGGATCTTATTTTGCATCTGAAACAGCACATTTCAAGTGGATAACCAGTAACCTGCCCCTTTACTAACTGTAAAAAGTCCTTTAGACTTAAGTCATCTTTTACTGCTCACATTTCACAGACACATAAGCATTTAACTGCAGTTCAAGTGTCTGGTACTTCTAGTGTAGCATCAGATCCTAGTGCACATTCTGATGTGTCCACATTGGCACATGAAGTCGATGTAGACTCAGGTAGAAATGAACCCCAAGATAGTCCTAGTTTGAGAGACTTGTATATGAAGAACTTGTGCATGTTTTACATGCGATTGCAAGCTAAACTCATCATCAACCATCCAGGTTATTGTTGAAGAAATTACTGGTTTAATTAGAATTTGCCAAGAGTACATAAGACATCAGTTAAAGGAAGTGTTGCAAGACAAAATGGGCTTGTCAGAATCTGACGTAGACACTGTACTGAAAAGTCTGCAAGAAACGGATTTGCATTCTCTGTGTAGCTCTCCTCTTGCCACCACACATTCAAGGAGTGGGTACTTTAAGAGGAAATTCTCATATGTGCATCCACAAACTGTCTACCTAGGTACAGATGATAATCAAAAGGAGCGATTTGCGCAGTATATTCCAATAAAAGACACGCTGCTATCAATTTTGGAAGATCCTGTTGTTAAGCGGCAGTGTTTTGAAAAGTCTCATAATGTCACCAGTCCTACTGCTCCCAATGTATTAGGTAATGTGTGTGATGGATTGGTATATAGAGACAACAATTTCTTTCATGACTCAGACATCACGCTAAAGCTTATACTGTATCAAGATGCATTTGAAGTGACAAATCCTCTAGGGTCAGCAAAGAGAAAACATAAAATAATAGGAGTGTACTTTACATTAGCTGACTTTGAGCCCTTTTATCATTCAGGCATAGAAAATGTACAGCTCCTGCTTCTTTGTAATGAAAGAGACAGTAAATATTTTGGGCATGACAAGCTATATGCAGCAATGTTGTCTGATTTAAAGGGTTTAGAAATCAATGGATTTTTAACTCTTCAGGGCAAGTTTTTAGAGCAACAGTCTTGTGTATTGCTGGAGATAATCTGGGTTCTCTCTCAATTGCCGAATTCACAGAAAACTTCAGTTTATCTAAACATTTCTGTAGGTATTGCCTTATCTCAAGAGATCAGATAACTGATTTGACCTGCAGTTTTTCTTCAAGGACAGTTGAGAACTATAACAGCAGTACAATGTTTGAGGAATGGTGAAGAGCCTGTGTATGGGTTGAAATCAGATTCTGTTTTTAATGCACTCAGACATTTTCATGTGTGCAGTTCTGGTCTTCCCCCTTGCCTGGGTCACAATCTTTTTGATGGAATTGTGGCTTATGATCTTAAGGTCTGCCTCAGGTATTTTGTCAAGGAAAAGAAATGGTTTTCCTACACACAGTTCAATAGACGGACTATACAGTTCAAATACAAAGGTTCGGATGCCAGTTCAGCTCCTGCAGAAGTCAATGAAACTGGCCATAAGATTGGTGGACAGGCAACAGAAAATTGGTGTCTTTTACGGCTTCTCCCAGTAATAATGGGTGACAAAATTGCAGACACAGAAGATGCAGTCTGGCAACTTGTGATCTTGCTCAAGAAAATAGTGGAACTGGTTTGTGCACCGAGAATCTCTACAGCTCAAGTGAGTTACCTCGGTGTGTTAATTCAAGATTATCTTGAAACAAAAACAGAACTGTTTCCAACTGAAACATTAAAACCAAAACACCACTATCTGTTGCACTATCCAGAGCTGGTCCACTCATTAGGCTCTGGACTATGCGATTTGAAAGCAAAGACTCATACTTCAAACGTTGTGTGTGGAGAACACAAAATGTCAAAAATGTGTGTCAAACTCTTGCCCATAACCACCAGCTTCTACAGACCTATCTCCATTCAGGTTCATTTTTCCCTCCAATTATGCAGGTGAAGGACTCATCAGATTTTCATGCAGAGTTGTACTGTGATGCTGTCCAAAATGCTGTGAGGGCAAGCCTTGTGGAGCCTGATTCTGTGTGCACAGATATTACATTTAAGGCCACCCTTTATAGAAAAGGCTTTTTTCTGTGTATCACACATGATGAGACTGTAGAGTTTGGCGAAATTGATTTAATTTTGACAAAAGGCACCGAAGATGTGTATTTCCTGCTTACTTCTCATAGCAGCTCATATTTGCCCCAGTATGGACTGTACTGTGTCAAAGGTGTTTCTGGCGCAATGCTGTGCAAACATGCAGAACAGTGCTTGGATTTCTATCCATTGCCTGCTTATGCTTTATGTGGGACTAGGGTCATTTCACATAGTAATTTTGCATAGTATTGTTGAAGACTAAAAAGTCAAGGATCAGCTTGGTTTACTTGTGCTTCTTGTTAATTTAGGAATCATGGAGACAGTAGATGATGCCCTAGCTGCCTACATAAGATCAGTTTTGCCCAGCATCATATCCCAGCAGTCACTCGTTGGCACACTCAAAGACCTTGGTGTGGAAACACTTGAAGACTTGAAGTATGTTCAAGAAGCAGATCTCTCTGACGTCCTTAGACCAACTGAAGCAAGAATGCTGATTTCCAGATTTAAAGGTATACATATTGCTAATGTACTTTAATTATTGTGTCAAAACAGAACTAAACTACTTGTCAAATATCAGAATGCATATTCCTCTTTTTGTGTGTTATTTTTGTCTTAATTTTTTCTTAATATTTTTTCTTAATTATTTTTAGTACAATTGCTGTAGGCCACCAGGCATTTTTTCATGCAGTAACTCAAAGAAGTTTTATTTAATATTTACCAGTACTGGAAAATACATAGGTCTATAGTGCTCTGTAATTGCTTAGCTGCTCCTTAACTACTCTTTAGAGCTATAATACAAAATGAGATTTGTTAATCTATTTGCATGTGTTTATTTAGTGTGGAGTGATGAGTCTATCGACAGCATGGCCACTAAAGGCAACTTTGCCGGTGGGACTTCAAATCCAAGTCCTGTCAGATGTGAGTATTTACCAGCAGTGTCAACATAAGTGCCTTCAGTAATACAATTTTAGCCTCAGGAACATATTCCATGACTCAGGAATATCTATTTTACATGTGTAATCTGTAGCAAGGGCTCTTTATTTGAGGTATTTTGAAAACTTGTGAAGTCAGAACATATTTTAGGTAATTGTGTACAGGTAGTTCAAATCTTTTGGCAACACGCAGTCAGGACCAGTAAATATAAATATTTTGTTATGTCCCCTTCCCCTCACATTGACTATGCAACCTCCAAGGATGCACATGACCCTTAGTTTAGGAACTACTGGCCTAGCAGGTATAGTGCATCTAGTTCATTCATAGTAATAATGGTTCTAATGTTAATACCCATTTATCATTTCTTTTAATATAAATCATGCACTTGTGATAGCAAATAATGATTTTGGCATGTCATGTGCTTATAATAAATACTGACATACATTTTTATACCTAAAAATTTTGTTTTATAGGCTCTCCAAGCTGTCAGGCTGTCAATGCTGGAAATGTTGTAGACTCTGCAAGTTCTTCTTATGCTGACACTCCATCTTCCAATTCAAGTTTGTGTTCCACACAAAGCAGTAAGTCACATGAAGACCATGACTGGCACCATGATTTTCCAATTCCTTGGAGTAATATGCCTTCAGCTGTCAAAACAAAACTTGAAAAACAGGAGCGACCATCTGCAAGAGAAAGGAGGGAGATTGTTCGGCTAATTGTAGATGAAATCCTAAGCGTGTGCAAAAAACCAAGAAAGAAGCATTTGGCTGAGATAGCTCGGAGGGTGGTTCTGAAATATCCTAAGAGTTTTAAAGATATTGTTGATCGGCAAACCATTGGAAGTGGGTATGATTCGTTAACTAAGCAGTTCCAGTGCAGAGTTGATAACCTGAAGCGAGAGGGTGTGACTTTTCAGCAGAAGCGGCCTCGAGCAGAATCCCTGGAGACAGATGAAGGTGATGAGCCCAAAACCAAGAAAATCGCTCGAGATCCTTATGGCTGCATTAACTGGCTACCTTGTTCTCTCCCAGCAAGTGAGACCTCAGAAACACAAAAGCAGAAACAGCAGCAACTGGTAAATATGCATAAGGAGAAAGAGAAAGACCAAAACAAAATTGAAAAGATCATGAATGCAACTTTCTGCACACAGAGGAAGGACATAATCACAGGAACTGACACAAGTGAACTGATGAAGATGTGGCCATATCTGTTTGAAATGTGTGGTGCAAAGGAACACTTTCTCAAACTTACTGGAGTCAGCTTGAACTCTGATTTTGATGTGGCAATGACCAAAAAGTGCAGAAGAATACAGGATTATTTCCAGTCACTTCCTCGTGACAGACGGAATAAAATCACAAAGATTCTGTGTGACACCAAAGAAGCAAGCACATCCTGTGCGATTGCAGGCACGGTTCAGATTCTTCTGGCTTACTTCAATGAAGCTGAAGATAAAATAATTGTGAAAGTGGAGGACACTTGTCTTCCACGCGAGGTGACCGATGAGCAGCTTCCAACAAGTCCCTGCATTGTGGTTTGTGGTAATTATTGACTTCTTTACTCATTATTTCTTTTTATTAAATATGTACTGGTTTTTGTGCCTGGGTCCTGCTTTAACATAAACAAACCTGATAACTGTTTTAGCAAATTAACAAAAAAAACACAGGTTAAAAAAATAATTTCATTCATAAAAATGAATGAGTAGATACATGTTTTTATTTTTGGCCTTTGCCCTGTTTTTTATTTCCCTGTTGCTTTTGTGATTCCTTGTTGTCAGTCAGCTGGCTTTGGGGATGGTCTTCCTGCTCAGACTTAGAAGTCTATTCCAGCACATGTATGCAGTAAATGACAAGTCAACATGAGCAGGAAGGCTTATCAAAATCCCGTTCTACTGTACATATCATGTGGTACATGGGGTTAATTATGAGGTAATTATAAGTTTATTTCTCGTTACTTATTTATTTTGTTTCTTTCTTCAGGAACTAATGCATTGACAGCAGACCGGTTCATGGTGTCAGTTGACAAACTTATTGTCAACAAATGTCTGTCATCGTTTGCTGATGCCCTGGTGCTTATGTTTACCTGCTACTATGCACTGAACATCAATTATCCAGTGGAAGTGTGTGTCACTTTGGAGTTTCTTCAAAGGTAAGAATATTTTAAGGGCATATTATGTGAATTATTTAAGACGTGCAATAGTATATTTTAATTTCTAAGGTTACTATGAGGTTATTGGTCCCAGGTTGCAGGCCAGCTTGCTTACTGTATTTCCCCGTTTCAATAGGTACATTTTCAAGATCAATCCGGACAAAGGCACCAAAGTGGACAGGAAGCAGTCCAAAAAGCAATATGCGGTCAACCCAAAGGTCCTTTCACTGATAACTAACATCGCTGACTTTGAGTGGAGGGAGTAACCTGAGCTTTGATCTGGAGTTCTTCTACTAATTTAATAATGTTTATTATGTTTACATTTATTAAAATTTTGTAAAGCATAGAATTGCACAAAAAAGAACTTTTGTACATTTCCTTTTGTATTTATCAAGGTAATAATATAAAGAAAAGTCTTTAGCCTATTTTTTGTTATTTTTACTTATGCAAGTTGTTTTATTTTAATATGTTTATTTGCATGTTTAAAGTGCAGCACATGCTGGTAGTTTTTTAGTTTAGTCAATGCATGCTAAGTGCCTTTTTGTAACATTTTGGCAGATGTTAAAATTATGAAAAAGCAAAATAAAACTAATCGATTTGTGTTTTCATGTGTTGCGTATTGATACCTGGTCATTCCCATATTAAGACAATGTTTAAAACTTAATGTTTATTTAAGACTTAAAAGTCTGTAAAATACTGGTGAAATTAGGTGTTTAAGTGTGGTATTTAAATGAAATCAACAGCATTTTTCTCTTTTTTTAAATTAAAAAAGGTATGATTATTTATTTTAACACATATAATCTTTAATTTAACCTTTAAAACATATTATTAAACTGATTTAGAGTGTTAAAAAATGTTAGAAAATCCATTAAAATATGGTAGAAAATTGTATTTGCATTCATTGAAAATACTGTATTTTTATTGATTTTTAACCGTTATGTCATAAAACATTTTTTCACTGTTTATTAACAGATTTTGCCTGGCATCCCTGCTGCCAGACTTTTGACTTTTTTTACAGTAGTTTTTTACAGTGCAGATTGGGAACGGGTAGAATTAAAAATGGGAAAATTTTTATTTTGCTGCAGTCTTGACATGATCACCTTATACTTGGAGTTGATATGACAGTATATATTACATGAATGAGGGAAAAAATCTTATCCTTTGGGATGGAGCAAAATCCTAAGCAGCCATCTTATTCATGGCTTTAGTAGCCTGCTGCCAACAGCATCATGTACATCTACGTTGCTGAAACAGATGGACAAGCTGATGTCCTGGACAAGAATGAAGGTCAAGCCTACCAAGTCCTGAAGTCCCTTGCTTAGGAAAGCGGTCAGAGATGATAGCAGTGAGAAAATCCCACTGCTGGCTGAACAACCCATCAAAATCCTCGGGAGAAAGTACACAGCTGAGCTCTGAGACAAGCACATGGGGAAATGCGGCATGGAACAGCTCTCCGACGGTCTGGCAAGGATCAACCAAAGCCAGCTTCCTGGAGAGTTCAAGGTGTTGTGCTACCAAACTATACTATACCTCAGGATAATGTTCCCGACCGCGCCTGCCATGGTCCCTCTCTGAGACTGGCCTCTTCGGAAAGAACTTCCTACAGCTGGCACTTCAATCCATCAGTGCAAGCAGGAAAATACCCGACTAGTGCTGGAGGCAGTGAGGAGTGCAAACATCCAGGTCTGCATTGGCCGTAAGTAGAAATCCCAGGCAGGAGTCGACTTGGCAATTAGCACAAAGAGATCATGGGCAGAATCTAGACAGGCAGAACAGGTCTTGGGTGGGGTGAAGCTCTGCGGGGCTGGTCAAGGGCCGACAGGAAAGGTAAGAAGGACCTGGTGGTGTCTGAGGTAATTAGGATGAAGGACGAGCACTATAACATCAAGGCTGTAACACAAGGATGACAAGGGGCCTGGAGAATGTGGGAAGATATTGTTGGCAGGAACATCAGCATGGTGGACCTGTGGAAGATCCCTCAGGCAAGGCTCAATTTCCTTATCAGGGCAACGTATGATACATTCCCCTGCCCACTTAATCTACACCACTGGTTTGGTCAGGAAGATCACTGCCCCTTCTGCAGCAGTCAAAACGTAAGTCTTTGCACATCTTGTCAGGCTGCAAAACTGTTGTCTCCCAAGGGTGATACAATTGGCGACATGACCAGATCCTGAAGAAATTAGCTGAGGTACTGGAGGGACACAGACAGGACATGAGCAAAGGTCATCCTTCACCAGCGAGGCAGCCTGTTCAATTCATCAGGGAAGGTGAGGACGAAGTGCCATATCAAGAGTTCCACCATGGGTATCTCCCTCCACCCAGTGTTGGATAATGCGAGTTGAAGTCGACAGGAAGCTCCAGTTCCCCAGGGAGATTACCAACAAAAGTCTCCATCCTGACATAGTGATGTGGTCCAGTAGTGCCAAGACCCTATTCCTCATTGAGCTAACTGTGCCATAGGAGGAGGGAGTAGAAGCTGCCTTTGAAAGGAAGAGGTTGATGTACTCAGATCTCGCCATTGTGTGCAAGGAGACTGGGGGGAGAACCAATCTACCTGGTAGAAGTAGGATGTTGGGGCTTTGTAAGTACATCAGCCATTCGCCTACTGAGAGAGGTGGGAGAGACTGGAGCAAGCTTGTGGAAGGCTCTGAAAGACCTGGCTGAATAGGCAGAGTAGAGCAGCTTTTGGCTCTGGGTGAGGAGAAAGGAGAAGTGGGGAGAAAACAACTAACCGAAGGTCCAGCAGCAGGGGGTGGCATGGAGATGTCCCTGTCACTGCCCCACCACCAGGAGACATTCCGGGGTTACAGGGGTGAAGCGTTGCTGATTGGTGGTATCCGGCTGATGACCCTGCAGTTGACCTATGGGCACTAGAGGAGGTGCAACAGGGAGAACCGCGAAAACAGGTCAACATTTTAATGTTAAGCATTTGTTTTCACTGTAGGCTTAACTTTTTTTTCTAGGTAAGATTAACAACACATGTATCTTTTATGTAACATCATAACATTAAGTACCAACCATCAAATAGCAAATGGATATGGCAAACGTTTGTCAAATTCTGTACATTCGTGTGCTACATATTAAATTAGATTTATGGTAACGTTATAGCAACTCACTTGAGACCGAAGGACTGAACCCAATGTTCATGTCATGCTCTGTGGTTTGGGACAATGATCGGTGTGCAAGCAGCTCCTCCAGTATTTCGGAGTATGGGAAAGAAATTGGATTGTAGCCATTTGTTTGGTTTTTCCTGGCGTTGTAGTAGGCCTGTTTCAGGTGCTTCCACCAAACACTGATTTGCTCAGGACTCCTTTTAAATCCAGCATAGCCCATTTGTTCTGCCACTTTTTTAAACAGGTTGCCATTACATGTTTTTCGACCATTCATGTATTTCAAAATATTTCATTCTTTCCACTGACAATGCATCAATCCAAAAATTAATGGGTCTGGATTTTGCCATGGTCGTTCTCTGTTGGCATGTTGTTGTTGTTGTTCTTCTTCTTCTTCTTCTTCTTCTTCTTCTGTGTACCAGTTTCTTATGTTCCGTGTCAAAGCCTGGTGCAGGAACTGTGGAGCATGCGCAGAGCACCTAGGTCAGTTTGAGTCCGATTGAACGCATACATGCAGGAGTAAGTCGACTCCGAATCGCAGTATCTGGGTGTCTTAATCTGACTTTACGCACAATTTCAGTCGGACTAACATATCTATATGTACTGTAAAAGTCTGATTTTTAGTCTTGAGTAACACAATTAGATTTTTCTAATGTTATGTAAACGTACTAACTGTGAGCACTACTGTGTACTGTTGTATGCAATATGGATGTCTTTTCAGACTATTTTCTTAATTTTTGGGGCGCTTCTTACACACACAGTGTTCAGAGCTCCTTGATGACACTTAAAAATGTGCAGCTGACCTGTGAGGGACAGGCTCACCTCCAGGGAAGTCACCAACAACCTTACAGCCACAGCTCCACAGAGCTGCCTCAATAATGGAGTCCTGGAACATGTCCCCTGACTTCCTCGGGATGCAAAAGAAGTTCTGCTGGAGGTATAAGTTAAAGATCTCCCAGGCAGGGGCCTCTGCGAGACACTCCCAGCACACCTTCATTGTGCATTTGGGTCTATCAGGTCTATCCGGCATGTTCCCTCGCCAACGGATACAACTTACTATCTGGTGGTGATCAGTTTACAGCTCAGCTCCTCTCTTCACCCAAGTGTCCAAAACATGTGGACGCAGATCTGACAGTACTTTTACAAAATCGATCATCAAACTGTGGCCTAGGGTGCTCTGGTGCGAGGTGCACGAATGAACACTTATATGTTCATCATGAACAAACTCTGGTTAGCACAGAAGTTCAACAACTGATCACCACACAGATTCTGATCGGGCAGGATAATCCTCCCAATCATACCCTTCCAGGTTTCACTGTCATTACCAACATGAGCATTGAAGTCCCCCAGCAGAACAGTGGAGTCCCCAGAAAGGATGCCATCCATCACCTCTTCCAACGTCTTCAAGAAGGCCAGATACTCTGAATTGGTGTTCGGTGCATATGCACAGACAACAGTCAGAGTTCGTCCCCGACTGGAAGTTATAGCGAGGTGACCCTCTCATTCACTGGGATGAACTTCAATGTGCTGGCACCGATCTGGGGGGGGCTATAAGTAGGACCCACCTATGCCCAGAGCCAGGAGTTTGGTCCCAGAGCCCTGTTTCCTGTTAAACATAACTGTACCAGTGTTCCTCATTTAAGTACACTCCTAATCTCTGTCACATTTCTGTATCCTGAGGGTAACAAGGAGCCCCAACACCGTCATGGCAGAGCAGGCTGTACAGATCAATCAGGCTTCTGGCAATGAGCAACGGCCAAACACTCAGAAAGGAGGATGCGAACCACCAAACTTAACCATGAACCAAGTGCTGGATACCTTAAACAAATACAAGGAAATAAGAGGCTTGGACTAAGAAAGTGCCATCAGAAAATTCAGAGGAAATACAACATTCAAAACCCAGAGCATGGACAGTGGACTTCACAGACATCACAAAGGCTTGGGGGAAGTCGCACCGCATTATGGCCAAGCAGCAGATGGGATGAATGGTCCATCATGGTTTTAAAACAGATCCGACTGCACATTGAAAGGTGCGAAAAGGACTGACTTAAAGGGGGAATTACAGCTGAAAATGTCAGAGGACTGGCTTGGAATTAAGGAAGGAGAGGTGTTAAAAAGAGAGACTGCAAATAGAAAATGAAAAGCTGTTAAATCTAGTTTCATAGTAGGTACAACTAATGGACTTTAAGAAGACAGCTTCTTCAACTGCAACAACATCACTGCCACTAGCTGACAAGAAAGACAAGGCTAAATCACTATAGCCCTTCAAGAATTGAGAGAAGATTTAGCATGCAGCGACAATGCTTCAGACTCCAGCACATCAGACGACAGCACACAGGTGAGAAAAGCAGCCTCATGAAAGGCAAGACTTGCACTTGTAATTGTGAAACAGAGGCAGACAGAAGTGGAAATGTTAAGTGAGGAGGATTATGAGGAGAACGGGGAGAGACAGATTTGCACAATTAAAAGTAAGGTAAAAAAAAAAAATGCCTCTCCCAATTCCAAATAGAACTAAAAGTCCCAGAGATGAAAGCCAGAAACATGGCTGTTATAAACCATGCATAGGAACGTGTCCGTATTGCCATAAACCTGGACACTGCGGTAATGAATGAACATAAGAAATTTACAAACAAGAGGAGGCCAATCGGCTCATCAAGCTCGTTTGGGGAGAAATTAACTAATAGCTCAGAGTTGTTAAAATCTTATCTAGCTCTGATTTAAAGGAACCCAGGGTTTTAGTTTCCGCTACACTAACAGGGAGACTATTCCATACTCTAACTACACACTGTGTAAAGAAGTGCTTTATCAAATCCATTTTAAAATGTTCTCCCGCTAATATCCAATGGCCACGAGTTCTAGTATTTATACTAATATTGAAGTAGCCATTTGGCTGAACAGCATCCAGACCTGTTAGAATCTATTATACCTGGACCATGTCCCCCCCTTAGTCTCCTTTGCTCGAGGCTGAACAGATTCAGCTCAGCTAACCTCTCCTCATAAGACATTCCTCTAAGACCAGGAATCATTTTGAATTCAAAAATTTTGTAGCCGTACGTTGCACCCTTTCCAAGGCACCAATGTCCTTTTTAAGGTATGCTGATTAGCCCAGTCGCTAATTAAATCAAGATCCTGTTGTAACCTCTGTGCTGCTAGTTCAGTATCTGCTATACCCACCTTGGTGTCGTCTGCAAATGTAAGCAAAAGCTCACAGATCAAACCAGTGATGATGACGACATGGACAAAAGATTTCAACAGTTCAGCACAGAGACAAAGCAAGCACTTCCTAATGCTGCTGAGCCACAGGGAAACTAGAGCACCCTACTCAGCAGCACCTTATAGCGGCAGTACTTCAAAAATCAGATGGACTATGTGTGTGCAAAATTAAACGAGGGTCACTACACTATTCCTGCAGATTACAAGCATCAGGACAAAAAATAGAATGAATCACGTTTTCAAGGAATCAGGTCAGGTTGGGGAGCATGAGCTGATGCAGCGCGTTGCCACTCCCACCACACAGTGAAACACCTCGGGATCCCAGCCGGCGACCCCCCAGGCAGATACATGGTTCAGTCCCACCCTCCGGAACTCAGCATCGTCAAGATCAGTACACCTTTCTTCACCAACGGACGCCCCACAGCTGCTGGACCCCACGACCCTGCCCAGCACCCAGTCCATACAAGCATTGAACAGAGTAGGAGCAAAATTACACCCCTGGTGAACCCCAGAATCGACTGGAAAGAATGCATAGGTTCTCCCTCCACTTTGTTTATTTAAATTTTTTTTATATATATTCCCTCCTCCACCCCCCCTCTGCGGAGGACTACTTTATTTGTATTAATTAATTAATTTATTTATTTATTTTATATATATTTTTATTTACTTCCTCAAAAGAAGGAGAGGGAGGGGGGGGGGACAAAGGAGAAGATGGGGGAAAGAGAGAGAGGGAGAGTGAGGAAAAAAGAAAAGGAGAAAAGAAAAAAAACAAAACAGATAATCTGCTTCCATGTCTGCTGAAAAGAGAAAGACAACATACAACATCTGT
>JAOYFF010000094.1:30352232-30380560 GCA_025773925.1 Cryptomyrus ogoouensis | reverse complement strand
TTATATTACTCGTTACTTAAGAAAAGTAATATTATTACGTAACGCACGTTACTTGTAACGCGTTACCCCCAACACTGCTCATGACCATAAAAAACTATTTTCTTTAAGCAAAAAGGGCTGAGCCATTTCTTCATAATATTTGAAGGAAATAATCTACCACCACAGCTGACTGTAGTCTAGATACATGCAAGGCACAATGAGGCACAATAAGGCTTTCTTAAATTAATTATCATAATGCACAAACTTTCCGCTTTATCCTACAGTAGAGTGCCAAGCATAAACGTTAAAAAAGTTCTAGAGCACAGCACGGCAGTTTGTTAATCATTGTATTTTTCTGTCATACTAATATTCAGTCAGCAATATATGCCTATTTTGCTACATACTTTACGTTAGGCAATATGCACCGATCTCCAATGTTCCTTAGATTACTGCCAATGATGGTGATAGGTTATATTTAAAACACTGTAAGCCTGGTGATGAAGGTTCTTAAAATGACATTTTATTAAGTATTTTAAACATTTTAAATATATAAAATACAATCTATCTCATTTGTTTCCATCCAGCAAAATACAAATGACAAAGCACTCGGAAGTGAATAAATACATATTTTAAATATATTTACCTGAAATATTGCTGAGCTCGTACTCTAATGGAATGCTAAAAACGCGCCACTTCTTGACAGTACCGTCGTTCAATTCCTTTGATTGATGGCTTTTAGCCAAGCTTTTCGTCACCATTCCAATAGTTCTTTGGTTTCTTTGCCTTGTTTTTTACGAACTGAAGGTATACACAAGAAACTTAGATTCAGGTTTTTCTTGCTGCTATTATTTACTCGTTCCCTGGTAAAGTGGCCACCATATATAGTGATCATTGTTATAGTGATCAACTGCTTATATGGATCAAAAAGCTTGGGACATAATCATTCCTGTACAAATACTGTTTAAATATTTCACTTATAGTAATCAAGTAGTCAACTTAATGGTCTTTTTACACATAATATATAGAAAATGAAAACTATCGTAATTTTTTTTTTTACTTGTTTACTTTTTTTGTGGTTAATTGTTTGCTTCAAGCTAGCTACCTGAGGCTTATGCTGCACAGAAAACATGATGGGAAAAAGAAAGTCATTTTCTGTCAATGACAAATATAGACTCATCAAAGTTGATGATAAACTGTCAAAATCAAGCCTCCGAGATGCAGTGGTGAAATATCAATAAGCTGTATTTTATGTACAGTATTGTTCTGTATTACAGCGTATTTGAATTATGCACAGTTCAGTAATGTAATTTGTGTAGTATCGTAATTTGAAAAGTGTTTGAAACAGCTGTACTGTATTTTGAAATCATCAAAACGTTCAGTAAATAGCAAATTTTATTACCTTATATTCAAGTAATAAATATAGAAATGTCAATTAGATTGTAATCTGCCTGAGACAAAGAAAAAAAAATCATTAATTGAATTTAGGTAAAATGTTCAATTCATTGTGGTATTGATTTGAGGTTACATCACCCAGCCCTATATGCGGTTTAAGTTTCGCTAAAACACTTTTGCTCTGTCATAGGAAAATATAATGGAAATAAAATTGCAAATATAATGATTATTCCATTTCAAGATTATGTACTATATGTTTAAAAATCAGTTTGCTGCTTTTCCATAAGCACTGCATGCATGTTCTGAGACAATCATAATCATTTTCATCCTTGCTAAATAACTCCTAGACAAGTTTGTGAGAAATTTATGTTGAACTCATTTTCTGCTCTATAAATACCCCAATATTTACTACAACAAAATAATACCATGCTGCCCTAGTATATTATACAAAATACTTTATTTCTTTTCATGTCATCCTGATTTTGTTTTGTCTGTTCTTCTGACGAGCTAGGTTTCAATCAAATGTCTCCTCACTAAGGACCCAAAGGGGTTGGGACTGGGGACCTGGAACCTCTACTATTATCTCACTTAAGAGCTCAGGTCTGTGGGCCTGCAAATGCCTCTGGTGTAAAAGCGACAGCTGCCCACCTGGCTGGGGCACAGAGTAGAGCTGCTCCTGCAGGAAGGGCATGGCCATCATGGCCCCTGGAAGACGGGCAGGACTCAGCTGCTCCTCTGCCTGGAAGGTCCCAGAGCAAGCCGTCAAGCGGAAGAGCCGCGGCGTGAAGTTGTACTTGCCTGGGTCTGTCAATGATACCACATGCCAAGAGAAATCAGTTAGTTTACCTGTGCTGGCAACATATGACACCTTCTCATCCCTCTGCATTGATTTCTACCACACCTGAACATTTTTACTAACACCAGAACTACTGTGGCTGTGTTGCTCAACAAATTGCTATTGCTCCGAACGTGAAGGAAGCTTCATGGTTAAGAGCTACCAGACTCCAAAACCAGCACCTTGCAGCATGCAGTCGTAGGCCTTCCTGTTTCGCTGGCCCAGTGCATTCCAGAATGCCGCTGGCTCCGCTCCCTCCTCCACTTCCTGCACCTTAATTTCGCTGTTACTGTTCAGCCCAAGTTCAGTTGGGCACCTGCATTGTTATGGGGGAAAACAAAGACAACACAAAATGGAATCAGGATCCACATTTGCCAAAAGAATACCTCAAGTGCATGATAAATAATTCAAGTCCAGTTTCCATGTAGTGTCATTTTACGTAGTTTCAATTGTTTCATGAAAGCAAAACAGAGTAGCTGAAGGAAACATATGGGCCAAAGGGTAGGGGTGGGAAAGTGGCGTTAGTGTTGGCAGCTATTGATCACTACACAGAATACAGCCCCAGTGGGCAGTACCTACTTCCGTACAACATGCTCAACAGCCTTCTTGGCCACCTCGCACTTGTGCGCATGGGCCTTACAGCCATGCCACAGGAAGAGCACCCCCTGGGGGGCACTGAGGAGGACCAGGGAACCACGAGAACGCAGGCTGGCACAGCAACACTCGACTTCCACCAGGGAGGCCTCCATTGCTGTTTCACCCTGCACACAGAAGAGTCGCCAGCCGCCTGCAGCAGGAGGAGGTGTTAGTATAATACTGAATTGTAGCTGATATGTCCAGTACTTGTCTAACAGATTCAGATAATGCAACAAAAAATAACTGATCTTCAACAATTATTTACCTTTCAACACATAATTAGCATAAGTAATTACTCTGATAAAACTGATGAACAATTATCTTGCTGGTAATGACCTTAAGGGAGGAGTAATGAGAAAACTGAATTAATAGTAACTTTAGGAGCATATATTAGCATAATTAGCATCTATGCAGAGAACTGCCAAAAAACTGAAATCCACATCAGTAGACGATTAACAGTTAATTAAATGTTATCTGAGCTCTCTTGGAGCAAGCCCTATTTTGCAGTAAGGCCATTAGATTGAGAGAGATGAAAATGAAAGTGCAAATGATACCTAAATTGGAGGCAGTGTCTTCCCGACTTCCCAGGTGGATGACCAAGCCACCCTGGAAGAGCTGGAGAAAGGAGGGAGGCTCCTTCCCCTGAGCTACGAGCACCTGGTCCCACAGAGAGACAAATGAGTCACACCCACTACCCATGTCTGTCGTAAGCATGCAGTTTCAGATTTGCAGGATGAAGGTGCTGTGACTTGAACCGCTCACCTGCGCCCCCCTGTGGTTACCCAGTTCCACAGTCATGAGTGCCGACGTGCCCTTGCCGCTGGCGCTGGAGTGCCGACCCTGCCAGAAGAAACAGGCAGAGCGCTCCCTACCTGCGCCGCCACTGCTTAGCTCTCCGGGGTTCTGCCGCTTCCCTACTGCACAGATACAGAGGCACACACCCGACACATATCAAATCAGGACTATAGTGTCTCATATTTCAATTCCTGATAAAGGATGTCTATTGACAATAAATGTGACACTTTAAGTTCTTTAATTTCTGGGGTTCTGCATATTACAACTCAAAGCCCAAAATCAGGAGGTTGCTGGATCAAATAATGTGGCTGTCAGAGTGATGATGCAGAGGTCCTTAACCCCAACTGCTCCAGGGGCGCTGCATGCTGGCTGGCCCCGAACCCTGTTTGCCCACACCTGTTTAAATGTCTGGTGTCTCAAGGATAGCAATATAGGGATGTGTGAAAACTACCCAATTTTCCCACAGGCATGAATAAGAATAATGAATGGAGACTATCAAAATTCTACTATCTGTCCATTTTGCGAAAGCACTTGTCCAGGCCTGGGTCATAAGAGGGCCTGGAACCTCACATACCCAACTTGGATCATGAGCCTGTACATCGCCGGGCACAGTCTATGCTCCATTTAATGCAGGTGTGTCAAACTCAGTCACTGAACGGGCCATATTGAAAACCACCAATCTAAGCTTATTTATTTAATAACAGTATGACCCAAACTTTGTGGCTTTTTGGTTGATATATTTACTATATGTAAATATCATTAAAAAATTTAATAGACTTGTAATAAATACTATTGCTGAAAATTGTCTTTTCTATAAAAAAGTGAACAATGATGCACAAAAATCTCTGAAGATATAGAATTAAATGAAATGCGTCCACTGAGCTGATGAATCATTATTCATCTGCTTTTATCTGACATTGTCCACTGGATCCTTCTTTTGAGGCTAAGTTTAGCCCAAAGAAAAACAACCAGATTACAACTGGAATGTTTTGCTGTATTTTAACTTGCTGCTGCTGAGCTTGTCAGTAAGGGGTGAGATGGGATGAATAAAGGTGTAGTGCAGGTTCACAGGACCCCTGCTTCCCAGGTAGGGCTATAAGGGTACACATATTCACTGTGTGCTGTTTGAATGCATCATTTTCAGCTAGGCAAACACAATGTAATGAATGAATACATTTACTGACATGTTGTCTTTGGTTTACAATTGTTACTGATTGTGTTTTTAATTTTAGGAATACATCATTTCAAAGCAAAATAAGTTTTCGCTACTGTATCGGAATTGCACCGAACCGTGAACCCAAAACGGACATTTGTATCGAACTATGAATATTGTGTACTGTTATACCTCTATTCCTGGGCCATTTTTAACAGAATATCAAAATGATTTCAACAATTGTACTGCAAGCCTGATGTGGTCTGCGGCCTTTGACTTTGACATTTGAAATTTAGAGACACAACTTCACGTTCATCCCCAGCAGTGAATTGATTGGTTAATAAAGGTATGAACCCTGCAGGCAGATGCCTGAATGCTCACCGACAGTGGTGACAGAGTACTTCCAGCGGATAATGTAGGTGTCACCCTCATGCAGCTGCCCAACGCTCTCCTGTGGGATCTCATAATCATCAAACTCACGGATGTGCCAAGCATCCACAACGACAGTGGCCAGCTGGGCCTGCCTCCCATCCTCGGTGCGCACCAGACCGTAGCCTCGCTGAACGTCCAGCCCCTCCAGGATGGTGCAGTGCACCGCGTCCCCCCCACCAGCTAGCATGGCCTTGGCATCACAGGGCCGCAGCTCTGACTCGTGGAACATGAGAGACACTGGACTCTGAGAAGAGGGGGGAAACATGAACAGCTGAGCGCTGCACCTAACACTAGATACAGTGCCATGCAGTGAGGAACACAGCACATTCGTATTCATATATGAATAACAACACACAAGTACAACCAAGTAAAAACAATGCTGACCTTATGGGACATTATGGAATTTTCTTGGTATAATGACAATTTTGTTAATATTTGTTTCCTGGGCCAATTTTCACATATAACTGTATTGCACTGTAACACTGGATTTTTATTTTCCTTGAAAATCTGTTGAAAATGTGGCTAAAAAAGGGCAGCCTGCCTCACCTTTACCTCCTCCACAACAGGCTCCTCCTTGGTACAGGGCTTCTCAGCCCAGTCCAGGAACTTCTCTCTAAAGAGCGACGTCTCATTGTGCTCCGACAGCCGACCAAAAAGGGCCCAGCTGGGGCGGCCCTCACCCTGCCTGCGCACAAACGGCAAGCTCATTAACAACCTACAATGTGGATAAGCAAAGACCCACACTCTTAAAGGGCCAACAACGTCTATGCTGTTATGCTTATTTTTTCCTCATGGTGGCACTAAAACTCTGAAAGCCCACAGAAAACAAATTAGTCTGAAATACAAGTTTCAACATTTTTTTACAGTTGGAGAATTACAGAAGTTGCACACATTCACATCAAACACAAAGAAACACTGTTTTGCAACATAACGCGTAGCAACAGGCTCATAAAAGTGCCAATGTGAGAAGCACACACTTTATAAAAATTGTGCTTCTCTTTTTAGCTGCTCAGTACAAAAGCGCTGTTATTAATCAATTAAGTTGAAGTGGGCTTTTTTTTACTGAACCATGCATACATTAATGTTATTAGTTCAGTAACTGTTAATAAAACATTTTCTGAGGTGTGACTCACAGTTGGATCTCTGGATTACAGGAGAAAGGGTCTAGCGGGTTGACCCTGTAGTTGCTGTAGTCATAGGAGCCCAACCAGAGCTGCTTGGCCAACTGTACTGCCACCTTTCTGTCACTCAGGGGCACATCCTTGCCATGCCACACGTACACTTCACTGCCAAAGTCAAACACTAACACCTGGAGCAGACGCACAGCACCACAAAAAGAGGCATGGTGTATTCGGGACAGGACATGTGCACATACAAATAAGGAAATGAGGTAATCTACCTACACGCAGAAGAATGATGCAAAACAAATAGGACACGCGCTAATAATGTGGTGATCCCTTAGAATAACAAAGGCACAAAAACAGATAAACAGACCTCCTTGGAACTCAGCAGGGACACGCTGGGGATGCAGGCCCAGGCCTTCTCGTGAGGAACCAGCTTATCCTCCACCAGGTGGTACACACAGTTAGACTCCACCACCGCACTCTCATACAGCTCATCTTCTTCCGGGTCCCCAGCTTCTATAGACAGCACAGAACAGAAACAAACGTGCATGGGAGTATGTAAACAAAGGCATGGAAGGACGCTTCTAATTTACTGCTCACATAAGTTTTAAGGCAAAGTACTATTTTACTCATAAATGTAAAAATTAAAGTGTAATTTTGGGTAACGGAGATCGGAATCATTCAGTTAAGCCCTGCATATGCCCAGCTGCTGATTTACACTCCACGATGCACAGAAGCAGTGCCTTCAAAGCCTGCACCTTTGTATTCAGCCTTGCCCCCCAACAGGGTCCAGAATTCCTTGGCTCGGCTGTTCTCTGTGTTGACACCC
Source organism: Cryptomyrus ogoouensis (assembly GCA_025773925.1). Lineage (NCBI taxonomy): Eukaryota > Metazoa > Chordata > Actinopteri > Osteoglossiformes > Mormyridae > Cryptomyrus > Cryptomyrus ogoouensis. The sequence goes on along the minus strand of JAOYFF010000094.1, from coordinate 30,373,385 downwards.
TCCTCGAGGATGGTGACCTGTGGGGCCTTGCAGCCCAGATCCCTTTTGGCCTGAACAAAGGATGCCATCTCTGAAGCCTGGAAACACAACGAATTGTTCAATGAGCATAAAGGTGGCCAAACTCATAGAACTGACTGAACAGAACATTTATCAAACTTCTCATCAACAAAAATCACAAGTAAAGAAATTTTTAGACATAATGAAAAAAAAACAACCTTATGGCAATATCTTCAGAATACATGACAGGGAGGCAATCCTCCTTGATCCAATAGGCCAAGAATGTGAAATTTCAGCACATATTTATGGTGGATAAAGGCCCTAAAATCCTTAAAGGATTACTACAGCCCTTACTAAGACATCTGGCATAATGAATTCTGCTTAAAGAAGAGCTATGTACCGACTGTAAAAATACATCAGAACAGAAAAATTATGCACGCACTGTAGCTGTGGAGTAAGGATAAATGACTAGGTTCAGCCTTCCAGGAGTAATGTGAAATGATGATGTCACCACAAAGACACTGTTCTTCATGTGGTCAGTAGGAATACCTTGGCTTTTTCGATGACGTTTGCAAACTCCCCACTCCACATGTAGCACTGCTTGGGCGTGATGAGCAGAAAGCAGTCGCCACTGTTCAGGGAGCGGGCCACGGGCTCCACCAAGCGCACCTGAATGTGCCGCCGCCCTATCAGGGGAAAGCAGCCCCCCACATACCCGCCTTTCAGCACAGCACCCAAAGGATACACATTAAAGATCTGTGTCTGCCAACAGTAAAGACATTCCAATGTTTATCGAACTATCCAGGACCACTGCAGATGAAATTGCTGTTGTTCTCCATTCTGAGTAAAAATGACACGTCACCTTTGATGTGGATGAGCATGAGCTTGTTGAAGGGCACTGCGCTGTTGTTGGTCACCACCTCTGTAGACTTCACATTGCGCAGATTGACTTTACGAAAGTTTTCCTTGCTGGCCAGCCCAGCTAGAGCTGCATCCGCAAGATTGGAGAATTTTGCCACTGAAGAGAAAAAACATGGAGGTCTTCAGTTGTATAATCATTGGCCTACTCTGTTCTTAAGGAGTTCAAGGCAATGGACACAATGCAGTAGGGGTATATAGCGGTAATTCTTCTCTCAGACCCAGTTAAAATCTATCTCTAGGCATGTGGCTTCACATATTATGTTAGAAACAACTGAATTTCTTATTTCCAAAACACTTAAGAATAAGGCCATTTCAATATATTAATAACATAGAAAAGAACAAAAACACCATCTGTCAAAGGGCACTCAACTCACTCAATATTCAACATCAAACCATACAGATAAAAAAATATTTTTTTAAGAAAAAAGATGTCTTAGTGGGAAGGTCCTGGAGATCACAGCCAGAACCATTCAAGCATGAAAGCAGCAGGGTCAGGTGTGAAATCAAAGGGTATCTAGCTAGGCAATATATGCAGCAGCAGACAGAAAGTCCAAGGGTGCCGAGACCACACAAGGTACATTTCTCTGCTTACATCGCTACACTCAGACACGGCTTGATGTGTATGCTTCATGTTTATTTAGCAGATTTATATCTGTAAAATTCATTTACAAATAAATTCCACAAAAATACTGCAGCTGTTATGCACAATTAGCCCACCCCAGTCTTTACTAGGTAAATAATATCCTACTGCTATCAAATTCATCAATGTAACTGATGGATTGAGGAAATATGAAGGATGGAATTTCTCAAAGTTAATTACTTTGTGAAAAGTACTCATTTGCAAACATACACATCCTGCAGTTACTTGACATGTACGTAGTTTGCTTCAATGATTTATAGCCCAGGGAACCAAAGAGAAATGAGATCAAATGAATAATGTAAGAGCTCTGTTAAAATGACCCACTCTTCTCAACTTGAATCCGTTTGGTCTCAACGCTGGCAACATTGAGCCTCTGCTCCATGTACTCCTGGCGAATGTCGTCCCGTCCTGCCAGCACCCGCAGGGGATTTCGCGAGGCCTGGGTCTTGCGGACCGGGCGGATTGAGCGTCTGTGGGCTGCTACCACAGACGTCAGCCTGGTTATATGTAACAAGGAGGTTAGAGTGGTGTTACTCACAGGCTCCAGCTAACAGACCACAGACAGAAAAAGAGAATGCCAAGAGCACAGGAAGCAAACTCCAAGGTCTGATTACAACAGTCAAAAGGTGAATACACAGCCAGTAGAGAGTTAATGGTAAAAGGCCAAAACTTCAGAAAATGATGGCTCAGAATCAAACAAACATGGTGTACTTTGGTGATTCAGACTCGACGACACTGAGGTCCTGCTCTGTGTCGATGGGGCTGCTGGAGCTGAGAGCTGAGGGTGTGACTGCCCTGTAAAAACGGCCAAATGTATCTTCATCATCCAGCGTCATTACTTCCTTCACTGTCTCCTCTGTCACCTTAATGGAGGTCTCTTGGTGACCAAAGCCTTTAATGTGACAAAATAAATTGATTAATACGTATGTACAAGGGGGCTTTCCTGTGGACAGTGGCATGTCAATCAAAAGAACGCAGTATTCCCAGGATTACTGCTCCTTGGGGTGCATGCCTTTTTTATGCAGCTTGTCCAGAAAGGACTCCAGCTTGTCCAGCTTCTTGTCCCCCTCAACTTCCACATCAGGGCGTGAGGAGATCTCTGTGAAAGTGAAATTAACACAACCCCTGTGCCGTTGCCAGAGAATACAGTGGTACTTCAAAAGGTACCGCAGTTAAATGAATGAATCTGTCAGGGTGCTGATATCAGAGAGGAACTGGCCAAACCTTCTAGGGGCCTGGCTGGGGTGCTGGTGGTGGATTTTTTGCTCTGGAAAGGAGATGATTCTTCTTTCCCCGAAACAGGGGACACAAGGCCTAACATGAAAAAATACACTCCTTCAGTTTCCATTCCTCTTCATCCATTATGACATCCACAGCACAGACAGTTTTGAAAAAGTCTACTTTGAGCTAATGACACAGATTCTACACAGCTGAAGGGGGAGGCACTTCTCAGCCAGTGGTGGAGCCAACTAAAATCGGATTTGCCGCCGGGTACCACACATTTTCTTTGGCTCTGAGAAGAGTCAATCACAGACCACAGAACATAATTTTCCCAAACACAAGTACAGTATGTAACATAAGTAGTATATGTATATTCCCCAGAAGTGCATTAATATACATGAATCCTAATGTTTTCTTTTAAATACGGTGTGTGCAGTCTTGTGGTTCCATAGCTATAAGTGGGTCAGTATAGTAACATTGAGCTGGCTAGTTGGTAGATGAAACCTCTCTAACAAGAGTTATCATGGGACTGTAGCAAAGGCTTTCAAGGCAAACCCAACCAGGGAAACTTTATGCATTTTCCTCCATATTATCTATTACCTTTGTCTTTCAGTTAAAAGCATATTTAAAAAGTTTTGTTTTTTTTTGCAAATTTGTGACCTGAATTAATTGCAACTTTTCAGCATTTTTGTAGTATTCCACTGGTAGCTATATCAATAATCTTTTCTGTCATTGTAGTTTTAGAAATGAACCACAGTGAAGTGTTCTCATTCAACTAGGACTCAGCATGAAGTAAACCATATACAATGACGATGATTCTCATTACTTCTAAGGAGAAGAGACAAAGAAATAACAGCATGACTCAAAGTGCCTTAGATACGGAGACATTCATTTGGTGGTTTAGTAGCTGTCATGGAAACCACAGAATATACTGGTTTCAGAAGCTTAATCCTGACCATTGTGCTGTGTGCATTGGAAAAGGAGTGTATTGGAAAAATAAAACAAAAATAAGTGGTCATAAGTGTCTGATTTGTTCTTAATCAATGATTAAAAGAATTTATCAAAATATATTTTACTGTAAATGTTCTCAAGAAAAACAAATATCAAGACATCAATGCCAAAATTATAAAAATATATTGCTCTTATTTTCTCAACACTAAGTAAACATTCACTGCTGTCAGTCGACAGCATTTCCAAATGAGATATGACCAGATATGGACATGTGATCCAGTTGGCTAACCTCTCTTCGCCATGCGCCCAGCGACTGTGAACTGTGTGGAGTCATTGGAGGCTCCCTTCCCCTTGCTCTTCCACTGGTCCTCCTTCTCCTGCAGGATCCGCATCCGTTCCGCCAGCGACATCTTCGTTTCCACTTCGGCTGAGGCCTTCTGAACCATCAATGGGTAAAGCAACAGATGCATTCAGCAAATCTATCCACCCAAACTGGAAAATACCTCTCCAGAATTAGCGCTTGAATTGATATTCCATTTTATATTGAGAATAGGCAGATTTTAAAAAGACAGGAAAAAAAATGCAACATGTTTAGACATTGGCATATGTAATTACAAATCCCTGTAACTCTCTGTAACATCGCTGCTCTGTAACCCCCTGTAACAATGCTCCTGTGTATCTTCTATGTATTAGCACAGCTTCCCTAATTGTGTGAAGGTGTCACATTCACAGTGCCATGCACATCTGCACACCTGTTTTACGACATTTTAATTTCGGGTTTCATACCCTATGTCTGCCCATATACCCACTAGGATTCACGCTTCCCCCTTTTTTGAGAGGACAGCTTCAGTATCTAGCCTCTGCCTGCAGAATTAAAAAGGAGATATTCATTGTAATCCCACCACAGGCAGCAAATCAGAACACACTTGGTGGCCCAGGTTGTTAATGTTTACTGGTTCAGCATTAAACAAAGGGTCATTTAAAAAATTACACGTCATCATGAAATTTCGCTGTGGTTTGGAAAAAGATTTGTAGAAGCCCCTTGATCTCCATCTGAAGATGGCCTACTAAACTTAATGACCAAAAATGTAAATAGTTTTCCAATGACCCAAATATTTATTTAATAGTAATTAATGACATGCTACTACTCATTTAAAATGTGTTTTATTGTGTAGGACAAATTTGCAGAGGTTCTTACCTCTGTTTACGCTTTATTTTGTTGATTTAACTTTTCTAAAAATTGTTCACCGGATGATCCTATTTCAACACTGCATTCTCAATAGACTCACTGAGAGGTAACTGCTGTCCAATTAAAACAATCTTTTACTTAAACAATGATATAGTCTCCTGGATTTAATTAACCAAAAGCAAAATAACAAAACTGCTTTTGCTGTCCTTAGGGTTGTACAGAACTATATAGATACTATAAACTGAAACCTAAAGAGTTTATATTTAGAGAAACCATAAATAACACTGAATAAGTGAAATGAACACAAACACAAAGCTATCATGTAGCAGTGTTAGCCGTGATCAGTGATGGAGTACAGAAACACTGGCAGTTCTCCTGTGTTTGCACCATTTGGTTTTATGGATTCAATATGCGCAGGTGCTCCAGCTTCACTGAAATGCAAAGTTTCCACACACTCTCCATTTTTCTCTACCTGAGAACATAATAAAAGCACTGGCCTGGGCCTCTCTACTGGGAAGCCAAACTTGGGACTCCTGGGGGGTGGTGGCATTAAAACGCTGCACATACATACTGGGACCATTGTGAACCAACACTGGAGCTCATCAGAGGGAGGAAATGCCTCGAGTCGACAGAAACCTGAGAAAAGGCAGCTGAACCCACACCCTGAGAGGGAGCCATATTCCCCTGATTTAGGGGAGCATAATATTCACTCTTTAAGATGAGTGTTTGAGAAGTGAAGGAGATGTTTTAATGCTGCATGAAGAAATCCAATACAGCTGTTAAAATGAGAATACTTCATAATAAATCAAACTAAATAACAGAAAAGCACACACATGCCAAATAAAAGTGTACTAGGATATCATATGGCATAACACAAGCTCGTACACAAACAGCACACTCGGGTACACAAACACGGCCGCACTCACCCGGCTGTAACACAGCACATACTGGTCTGTGCTCACAGGAGGTATAAAAAAAAGTTCCTGGGGTGGACAAAAGCAGGGACTAGGTCACTATGTATCCTGAGATCCTGTATTTCAGATCATTCCTGTATCTGATAGACTACACCTAAGATCTTAGCCAAATGGGGAGTTCTGTGTTCGCAGGTGGGAAAAGCAGCTATGCTGAGCTTATTGTTATTATACCCTTACCTTACCCATAATGTCATTACTGTATTTCTCTGCTACACCACTTAAATACAGAGCACTTACATCACAGTTTTCTATGGCTGTTTGATTCCAAGGTGAGGTAGAGGCTGAAAGTGTGGGTCAAGCGAGTCATTCAAAAACATTTATTATGAAAATAAACATTCAGACCATGGTGCTTCATGGAGATCCAGGGTTTAAACATCGAAATATTCAGGATACTGGAGACAACATATTCACCTGAAGCATTGTAAGTCAGGTACTTTAAATGCAGATTTAGCTGAGTTGACAAGTAGTCATACTTGCTGGTCAGCTAACCACAGAATGTTTCTGTACGGGTGTTTAGCAACAGATTAGGGCTGTCACTATCGATTATATCAATAATCAAGTAATTAACCAATTCATCAAGTAATCATTTATAATATAATATGGTACCATGCAGTTGGCATAAAAGCAGAAACCAACCAACCATTGCAGGGTCACACATATGGTCAATTTAAAGCATGCGTGTTTCTCCAAAACAAATTCTCCCTATTTTACCTACATGAAGGTGGAATTGTGGGAAATCTTGCTGTCATCTTACAAAGAAAAGTGTCAATTGATGATAAAAAGTGAAAGACATGGATAATGGTACCGTAGTTTTAACTTTAAAATATCGATTTCTTAGAATCGTGGACTTTCGGAATCACCCCTCAAACTGATACCTTGTACATTACCCTCTATCTGCACTGGGTGAAACTAGTACAGCTGTTTTATAGCTATTCTTCTGTCTTGCCCACAGTATAATGATATTGTGAAAAGCATTATGTATCCAAGAGCTGAAAAGCCAGAATATATAAATAGCCTGAAAGGTAGTAATGAATGAGCACATTGTTATTGCCCTAGAAATGACAAAGCTGAAGTGTGGGCTCTGCAGAGGTGGGAAAAGCAGCTATGCTGAGCTTATTGTTATTATACCCTTACCTTACCCATAATGTCATTACTGTATTTCTCTGCTACACCACTTAAATACAGAGCACTTACATCACAGTTTTCTATGGCTGTTTGATTCCAAGGTGAGGTAGAGGCTGAAAGTGTGGGTCAAGCGAGTCATTCAAAAACAAGCAAGTGAGACCTCTCCATGTCTAATCCGCTTTACGGGCCACGACAAAGCATGGCTTCACTTCTCAGTTAGACTAATTTATTTTGTTGATTTAACTTTTCTAAAATGCTTCACCAGATGATCCTACTTCAACATTGCAGTCTCGAGATTTTTGAGACTCACCTTAAACACAAGACACATAGCAACGCTGTTACAGAGGGTTACAGGGGTTACAGGGCAGCGCTGTTACAGTTACAGCATCGCAGCACTGTGGAAATAGGGCAGGGGCCTTATGGTGCCATCATGAATGCAAAGCCATACCCTGCAGTAAGGTAGGAAGAGGCTTTGCTAATGGTGAACATCTGTGCCATGTATCTCTGTATAGACCTGTGACCGGAGAAAGGACATCTGTTACAGGTCTTATTTAGCAGCAGAGGGAGCACCCCCCAGTTTCAGGCCAGGTGTCCACGGCTTCATTTTCCCAGGACAAGCCCCGTTTTACTTTTTGGTTTTCCCCTGGAAAACCGCAAGATCTTCCCCAAGGGCAGGCCACGTCGGCGCGGAGCAGTCAAGCAGCCAAAGCCCTCCAGATGGAAGCACTTCCCATTCCACGCACGCCTCGACTGGTCTGTGTTCCCAGTGCTCCTGGGAAATGCTTCCATCTGTGCGAGCTGGAGCTGTGCAAGTCAGAGTGTATCCCACCCTGCAGACAGCAGCATGGTATCTGGGAAAGCTGCTTCAGTTCAGGGAATCTAAATGCAGCCATCTCTGTCTCTGCTGGAAGGTATGCCGAATCCACCACCGCATGCTGGCGATGAGTAAAAGGGTTACAGACATGGCACTGATGCAGTTATATTTATCATTGTTCATGTATCTCATTCCTTCAGTTTCAGGAAATGACTGAAGGGGGACTGTGAAGGATTTTTTTCCCCTGTTTGTCTACTCTGTGCTCTGGGAAAACAGACAGAGCCTTCCTTCAAAAATGCACTCGGCACAAGATTGTCTGTATGGCAGCAGCAGCAAATCATTTCGATTCACCAAAATTTCACTTGCTCTTTCGGTCAGCCGCAAATACTGATTTCAGAAACCACCATCACCCCAAAAGTAGAGCCTGTGGGTGAAGGCTGCCCTCTTTGTGAACTCTCCACTTTCAGTGGGCCGCTGACAAGTTCAGCAGAAATTAGCCAAAAATGACTGAAGCAAGAAAATTGTGGATGAGTCCTTCAGGATCTTTCTGCAGGATCTTTCCATACAGATATGATGTGAACCAGAATCTGTGCCTCCCAAAAAAGGCAAATTATCCCATTCCTGCTTTTCAAAAACAATAATGAGCTCACAACTGTGAAATAAACACCAAAAATAAACACCAATCCCACAGGCTATAAATCATGGTTCCATAAGGAGTATAACTTAAGTACAAGATAGACCAGCAGACAGCAAGACATGGAGATGCAGCACTCAAGGTCTGAGCCATAAAAACAGGAGAGAGCCGGGCTCCTGATAATGGCATGTGAAGAACAGGATGCCGGATAAGTCCCGAGAGCAGAGCAGCCAGGGCTGAATTATCAGGATCAGGAAAGGAGGAGTGAGTGCAGGCAGGGATAAAGCACCCCTGCCCCACGGACAGCCTGGCACTCTTGAAGCTCTGCTACAGCACATTCAACATCAAGACTAAGGCTTCCAATCTGCAGTTAGGATGCCCTACTCCTGCCTCATCATACATTGCTTCCACTTCCATTAAATATCAAATACTGAGGTACTCCATTATTATTAAGTACAGAAGGCACTGAAAATACAAAGGCAATGACTTTACAGTGTTCTGGCAATAAGACAAAATGCAAACTAAAAACCCCAACTGGAAAAAAACCTTCAAACTAAAATCAGCGTGACCTCTCTGGTGTGTCCTGTACTTGGCAGATGGTTTCCATGTGGTGTGCATTCTGTAGCCCCCACCTTCTTCTTCCAAGCATTCTCAGCATCCTGCAGCTGGTTACAGCGCTCAGTCAGAGACATGTGCACCAAGTCGCCGGTCTTGGTCTTCTTCTTCCTGCTTCTCCACTCCTCGTCACCACTGCTCAAGTCTGCAAGCCTGTCCAGCAGAAAGAAGCCATACTGAAAGGGGTCTGATACCCAAAGATCCTGCCATACTGTATGGTCCAGTAATGCAGAATTAGTGACCACATTTTTATGGTGGTACTGAGCCACCAGGCTGCTCAACATCATTTTCTGTATCTATATATTTATATATACAGTAGTGTTCCAAAGAAATTTCTGTTTAAATGATCCTTACTTTGGTGTAAAACCATCACCCCAGTATTTACAGAAACCATTTAGCATTTATTGACGCAATGACTAGCATATCATGTTTGGCTAATCAATTACTCATTAAATTGTTTAACTAATTAAGTAATTAATTGACCTGGTGGTGAAATTTAACTAAAACATGGAATGGCTATGGTGCCCCTAAGGAGAAGTTCGGGAACTGAAGCAGTGTTCTTCTAGCCATCCAACAAGATATCAGCAACTTTTCAGAGAACAGAAGAAATTCTTATTTTTTGTTTTGTTAGTGTTCATTTGCATGTATTTTAAAGGTAGTGTTTTTTCGGAGCAAAACACACTTACTACCCAGATAAATGCTTATAAACATTTTCTTGGATGGCATGTTGCATTCTGGTGACTTCACTGCAGGGCACCTGTACCTGTCCCTCAGAGAGGAGCTCATGCTGCTGTCCAGGCTGCTGTCCAGCTCTTCCCCCTCCTCGGAGAAAGAAGAAGCCTTCTCCAGGAAGATGCACTCATTTGGGGAGGGAGTGCGGGGGGGCTCGCAGGGACCCATGGACGAGCTTGTGGCCATGGAGTCCCTGGAGCTGGAGGAGCTACTCCTCCCCTTTTGAGGAGGAGGGGCTGTGGAGGGTGGGGCCTCTTCCTCAGTCTTGGTGTCAACCTCATACAGGTTCTTCTCAAAGCTAGGGCTCTTGATGTCTGAGTCCTGCTGCTCTGTGGTGGGCTGGCTCCCTGACTGGGCCTCTGCTTTCAGACTGGTTTGCATGTCCTGGCTTTCAGCATACTGAGTCATCAGAAGTAGGTGAGGCAGCTCATCATCTTCATGACCCTGTGGAAACAAACAGACACCAATAAGAATGATTACAGATTTAAGATATCAGACATCATTCCCGTGATACAATCACTCAACCCCCGTCAGTCTGATTAGAGCATTCATAAAGCAGGAAAGAATTTAAATTGAATTCTTATCACTAGTAGTGTAATTAAATTACAACAGTGTGGTGATTTCCATTGAGAAGTTCTTGCCCAGTAACTGAGGGTTTTCCAGCACTAATGTCTCATTGAAACAGAGGCCTCATTGTTGGGCGAAAAAGCTGTTGGTGTTATAAATGAAACTAGTCTAATTTTAGAGTCAATAGCCTATTTCTACACCTCAGCATACAGTCAACAGATTTTTAAAAAGAAACAGTATGAAACATCACCCACCTCACACCTAAGGCGTAAAGTGACGAAGTACAAATATTGTACTTTACTCAAGTATTTTAAGTTGCAACAACTTTTACTTTCACTTTGCTACATTTCTGAGCCAAATATTTTTTTTACTTCAATACAATCTGCATGAACATCATTATTTACCCAATTAAAAACATACATATGATGCCTGAGTATAGGGCTGTACAATATGAATAGGGCTAGGTAAAATATGAATAATTTTTTTTTCTGTAGTGAATGACAAGGGATTTTGTCACTCATGCGCTACTTATAAGAGGTCTAAAAGAACTTGCCCATTACGTATTTATACTTAAATCTGGCGTGTAGATCAATCTTTTTTTGCACAAACAGCCCATTTTCTGAATAAAAAGAGAATATCTGCTTATCCTCCTGCAATTCAGATTTCCTTATTGTGACCTGTCTTGAGTGAATTTAAAAGGATAGGTTAATTTTTGTAAGATCAGTAGATTTAAATATGTAGTACTTTTTACTTTTGATAATTAAATACTTTCAAAACCAGGTTTTTTTTCTTTTACTTGAGTAATAATTTATTGGATGACTTTTACTTGAGTATGAAAATTGAGTACTTTTCCCACCGCTGCCTCACACGCAGCAGTGGGCTGGCTGATGGGCAGTGCTCCCTTTGGCCTCTGCTTCTCGACAACCTCTCCGACATCTGCCTTGCTCTCCTCCTGGAAAGTCCGGTTATTGGGCTCCTTCCCTCCGGTCTCAGACACACTGGAGCCGGTGCTTCCTCTCTCTAGACGCCCCTCATTGAACTCGCCTGTCACTCCAACCTTGGGGAGGCTGCAAATCACATCCAAATGAGAGAATATATGACACGGGTTACCTTGGTCTGACAAGCTTCAGTGTCTAGTCCACCTATCTGTTTACTGGCTATAAAGCTTAGAGTCGGGGGGGGGGGGCGGTTATGGAGCTACAACCCTGGGAGCACAGGGAATAAGGCTCACATACACCAGGGACAACCCAGAGATGTCAATTGGCTTTAGTCTCTGGCCGACATGAGGAAACTGCAGCACTCAGAGGAAATCCGCTAAACACAGGGAGAACATGTAAACTCTACACGCTCAGAGGAGAGGCATGATTCAATCATTCAGCCTTGCACGGGCAAGGCAAGCATGATTGGGGGTCACAGTGAAGGGGCAGACACCTTGCAGTGCCCAGGGAGAAAAGAAAGGTAAAATATAATCAAAGTAAAAGGCAGCAGTTCAATAACAACATCAGGAAATACACACGGTATAAAGGTAATCTACAGCCTACATAGCTTATCTAGAGAAGCCTGTGAGCTCATTTTGTGAATTTAAATCATGCTCAGAATGCAACCAAATGCTACTTTAAGTTACAAAGACCTACAATTGATTCTGTGAAGCGAGGGCTCAATCACCATTAACTGCTGCACAGTTAAGGGCGTCCCCACAGCACATACTTCACAGCCAGGTTCAGCACCATTGTCTCAGACCTCCACACAGATCATTTCTGTTCTGCTTTTTTTAATGATTCACTACCCCTGGAAACACTGCCTTCCTGTGGACAGAGTGAAAGCCCATTTCCTGCACAGATGGGAAAGAGAGGAAAAAGAAGACCACTGACAGACAGACACCCCGATCAGCACTGTCAGGAAATCGGCCTTTTAATCTTGCCCTCTTCCAGGACAGAGCAAATAGTGGATAAATGCCAAGTCACACCTAGATAGCTTTAAACCATCCATTCCAGTTGGGGTTAACTGGGTGGTCATCCATGTGTATGCATATCTGTCAGAAAGTTCCTCCTTATTTTGCACCTCATTGCAGGTTTAACCACACTACCCCAGAACCAGGGACCAAAAATACTATAGTAAAACCCATTGACCTGTTGGTGTTTGGAGCACAACTTAAAGACAACAGGAAATTACAGCTTTTACCAGTACAGCATTTATTATCACATTTTTGTAAGCTGAGCCAACAGTACTTCATCTCCAGCGCTTAGACTGAACAAACCAAGATGATTACTTGCATTTGTATTATGACAAAAGACAGGGATGTTTATCGAACCATTTAAACAGCACTGTTGTTATGAAAACAAATGCATTATTGAGTTATGATGTTCAGTACTTAATTTATCTTGCCTACCTGCACACAGTGGTTCTATCCTTATTAGTAATTGGCTGAGTTTGAGCTTGGACCTCATTGGCTTGGTAGATTTTCTGTTTGTGACTGTCGATTGGAAGATGGGGTTGCTCCAGCTCCTAGGAAACATGAACACCAAAATTGATATTCCATCCCAAACACAAACATTCTCTTAATTCACATCCGTCCCTCAGTCTATATATGCCCATGCTTTCAGAACAGTTTGTTAATGAGCAGCTTTTATCAACAGAGCAAATGCACGTTCTTCAGAGGAAAACATACATGTTGCTCTGAACAGGTAAGAAAAGCACAAGACCTTCTCAAGGACACCAAACACAGCCCAGTTTTACAGAAAAGGCTCTGCTCCTTCTTAGCTTGTATTCAGCTCAGCTTTCATGATCAGGTTGGAGAGAATAACTGGATCTCACTACAGGCAAACAAGCTGCAAAACCTCTAAATAAATCAAACAGACTGACACTTGATAAGGATGTGGCAAGGAAGCATCTGTCACCCCCGGCTTATCTGACGTTATACCATGCCATATACAGTTACACAGCACCTTCAGCCAAATTTTTAGGTAGGTGTGTAGCCATATCTATTTAACAGAAGTTCACCAACAACTAACCTTTTCTTGAATTTACCAGGTGTACCTCAGCAAATCATATACAACGTCATAAATTCTTGAAAACTAGCAATTGTGAAAAATCTTGCAAAGAAGTTGCAAAGATTCTTTTGTGTTTAGTCTATGTATCACATACATATGTGCTATGTATTAACAAAGCAGCAAATCCAGTCTGAATCCTCTAAGCATTTAGGGGGGTCCTTAAAGGCTGTATTATATCGCTGCCTGAGAACTGTGCATTGTTTTGTGCATTGCTTTTATCTGGTATTAAGGCTCCTGGATTGGTGAAGAAAGCCTGCCAAAAACAAAAAATATAACAATACGACTACAAGCAGATTGATATTCAAATATAGTGACATTATAAGAAATACAGTTACTGTTCCCTAGCAGTAGATATAATCATTTATTCAGTATATTTTAATTATCATCAGGAAGATTAATAGTAGTATTCCAGTGCAATGAATCCGGAGCCACACCAGGATTTTCAGATGAGGGGCTTCAATTTCTTTCCTAAGAAAAACATAATGCCCATCTGACGGTTGTGATGAATTGTGAGTTGATCTACTAAAACATCTGACATGGTGGAAAAAAGTGTGTCCAGGCAATAGGTAACTGTGTATTAGAAAGTCCTTTTTAAGTCAGCTGAAATCCCTGGAGTTTTTATTTGTGTCCTTAAGCCAAAGGTCAGGGCTGTTAATGAGACATTCTATGGAAGTAAATCTGTCTCATCACAATTTGAATTTTATATGCCACTGAAATTCTAACATTGGATATTTATGCATTGGAAATATGCATCAGATTTTTTTTGCCTCTGAATTACAGTCTTCATATTTTCTATAATGCAGTTTCACTGCTATTTTTCCATGTTCAAACAAATTCAGGGTTTAAACATACAAATTACAAAAAACTCAAGCTTCAAAAATTCAAAGAGATCATTTCAAAGTTGCTCCAATTCGATGGTCCGAATTCACATGCACAAATACGAGGTTAAAAATATGAGTTATACATCCGGGAAACCAAGGCTAAGCAATCGAATCTGTGGGTGCGTTCGACTTGGGCTTAGGTCTGTCTGTGGCTGACGTGACGTGAAGCACGATCTGCCGGCGGCTGCAGAGGTGGAGTATAAACTGACTGCAGCCAAGTTGGAGAACTTCTACTCCTCGTAGTGTGCAAGACCTGATTGCAATGGCAGCACTGCCAGAAGGGTGTAGATAAATCTATACAGATATCACCTGCATGCACATGTCACGATTAGAGGCGAAGGAAGACGTAGGGCTGCGAGGTTCTTCAAGGGAACGGGGTTTATTCATGAGATCCGAGGAGACATGGACTGACATCACGACAATACGATGACTGATCTGCTCAGACGTACTCAGACGCGGACTAAATACACAGGAAAGGGCAAACGGAACAAGAAACAGTTGTTGACAATCCAGGAATCACACGAGGTAACGAGGTGGGCATGGCACACACGAGGATCGGATGGAGCTGGGCGTGACAGAACATTACTTCTTTCACAATAACCAACTCATGATTCAAACTGTTAGCAGTGAAAAAAAAACTATTGTGTATAGTGGCCCTGTGTAAAAAGATAGCTGTCAGGAAAAAAATCAAATACATGTATTTTAAGGAATCAAAGTTTTATTGTCATGTACTGAGTACAATGCAATTCTTACTTGAATGCCTTCTTCACAGACTGGAGGATTAAACTAATAAAGCAACATTACAGTAACTAACATTAAATAAACTACTAACTTACATGTACTATTAGAGCATTGATGTCATTTATTTAAACATTATTTTACCAGGTAAATTAACTGAAAACCAGTTCTCACTGCTTTACGTGATATTCGGGAGAAAAAGCAGATAACGCCTCGGAACTGCCTGGGATACAAACGTCAGGACCAGAATGCATTGCGTCAGGACCAGAATGCATTGCTTTAAGCCAGCGTTGTAAGCGGCTGCATGAATTTGAACGCACTCACAGATTCGATTGCTTAACCTTGGTATCCCGGATGTATAACTCGTATTTTTAACCTCGTATTTTTGCATGTGAATTCGGACCATCGAATTGGAGCAACTTTGAAATGTTATCTTTCAATTTTTTAAACTTGAGTTTTTTGTTAATTTGTATATTTAAACCCTGAATTTGTTTTATCGTGAATTTGTGAACATGGAAAAATAGCAGTGAAACTGCATTTTAGAAGATTTGAAGACTGTAATTCAGAGGCAAAAAAATCTGATGCATATTTCCAATGCATAAATATTCAAAGATAGAATTTTAGTGGCATATTACATTCAAATTGTGATGACAGACTTACTTCCATAGATTCCCTTATTGACCTTTACAAGACCTTCTGTGCAGATAATAATGACTTCATAGCCCCAAAGGGCCGATAAGAAGATTTGTTTCCACGAGTGATTCACTCAGCCAAAGGCCATATTCGAAACACATACTTTTACACTAGTAGTCTGCAGAATATTGCTCAGGGCAAAAGGGTTGGCTAAAAAATATATGTAAAGGAACAGAAAACAAAAGATATCACTAACATAAATGCCTTTGTGGAGCAGACTAAGGCATAGAAAACATCTCAAATAAAAGCAAACATGCTCTATAATCCTCTGGTCAAGGGCAGGAAGTTTTATAAATAAATGTTTTAAATGATACCTTGCTGTCAAAGAGTCATTCATCAAGCATGACAATAACCTGGGCACTATAACCAGAGGAGAAGATTTACATCAGCCTGCTTTGCTGTTGGATTAGTACCTCTTGCTAACGTTGTTAGGTCCTGGTGCATTAGCAACTGTCAATCTCTTAACCCCAGCAGCGACAGGGCCTGTGTGACCCTGATAATAGCATATGCTGGTGGTGCACCACTGTGAAAATGTTGACTGATTACTGACTGATTACTATATATCTTTGTGTAACATTGCCGATATCGATAATCTGCTAACCTCTAAGACGCTTGCGGGGAGTTGATTGCCGGCAGTGAAACTTTGCCGAATTTGTCAGCACAGATTACCTGACATTACATTGTCTTTTTAATGCAAGGAAAACTAAATATGGACCCGCAGACCACATTTAATAATGGAAAAATGTTGCAAGCCATAAAAAACAGTTGCATAGGCACTTTGAGACCTCTTCTAAGTGGAGAAGGAGCACTAGTTATTATTGCAGTAGTCATTATTGCACTACTTATGTCGGTGACACTTTACTTAAAGCACCTATGTATAATGCATCATAAATACCTTCATAATGCATTAAAATACATTAATAAACTATTATACACATGGCTATAACTATTTATAAAAAGGCATAACATGTTATGCCATGTTTATTCTGCATTATAAATGCCTTTATGAAGCTTTCATCTATGATGCACTATAAATAGTTTCATAATGCATTATAATGGTGTATACCGACCATTATAATGCATTATGAAGGTTTCTATAGTGCATCATATATGAGTTTCATAGAACATTCGTAATGCATAATAAACATGGCTATAATGTGTTATGCCCTCATAAATAATTATAGCCGTGTTTATAATACTTTATGAATGCATTATAATGTATCATGAAGGTCTCTGTAATGCATTATGACGAGAGCTTTAAGTGGTACTGTTATGTCTTCAGCTCTAATGCCGCTAACTTTGAGTTTTGATAAAGTTTAAATATCACCTGTACCAATGCCATTGTACCAATGCCGATATCTTGAATTTTAACAAATATAAGCTAATACCAATATGTTAGGTGAAATATCATGCAACTCTAGCATCTGCTAAAAATAAATAAGACAACATTTTATGGAAGGAAAAAAATGCATCACAAGAGCACAGGAGGGGGTAAAGTGCCATCAGTGCATTCAAGGGGGCAAAGTTGTAGTGCTGGGTGATATTTCCCCCTTAGAATAATAACAGAAAGACAGTTTCAAGTCAGAGTCAAGTGTCCCCAATGCCACGCAGGCAGTTTTATTAACAGATTTTTAACACTGTATGAATGTACATGAAAAAATTGTCTCAAAAATAAACTACTGGCATATATTATTTACCAAACAGCTCCTCTTTGCTAGCTTGCCTTGTGTCTGTGTCTATATCCATGTTGTCACTACATGCAGGACTTGAGAGTGAGTGGGAGGGTTATGTTCGGAGAGGGAGAGGGGTGAGGCAGGGAGGAGTTGTGTGAGAGACAGACAGGGAAAGGAGAAACAGGCGAACTGGCAGCTCTACAAGTATAATTTTAAAGCAACATAAACTGTATCAATATAAACAATATTCTATATGCTGTATCTCATATGAAAATATATCAATATATCTTAGAAACTTGATACATTGCCCAGCCCTAACAAGTTGCGTGTAACACATAAGCAACGAAATGAAAAAAAAAAACATCAAATTTCAGAAGATTCAGCAGCAGTCTCCCACTTCACTGTCCCAGTACTGAAGAACTTACCTGAAACACAGCCGTCTTGGCAGAAACATTTGGGTTGGCTGTGTCATCTTCAGTAATGTCAGCTAAAAAGGACATACACATGTCAAATGGATTATCTTACAAAGACATGCTATAGAAGAAACACAACACACACAAAAGATGAGAAAAGTTAGATTACGAAGGCAAGCATTCCCAAAACATGATGAAACTGAATGGGTTATTTTATTTGTCATTGAGGCCATTGTTTTAATCACACACCCAGTTTATCCAGAGCTACGCATTAACTGCTGTCACGTTTTATGTTTACATACTTATAGTGACTCCAAGTGCCAGTTTAAAGTAAACTAACAATAGAGCTTATGCAATTCTAAACACAATATTCACGAGAAACACACGACACTTTAAGTAGGGCTAGCAATCAGTCCTGGGGGGTATTCCATGAAAGTAGCTAAAGAAAGGCAGACTTTCCCGAAAAAGTCAGACTCAAACTACTGCCATCTCTAAACTTAGCCTCATGTCGTTCCACAAACGCAGTTCAGCTTTAACTAATCAAGGTTCATTCAAGACAGACTTGCATAGTCTCACTTAGTGCGCACACCTGCGATATTTAAGAAGCCCAAATGAATGGATGAACAATAGATCAACAAAATGAGTCGGAAAGCATGTAAAATGAGAGCAGTGTTTTTTTCCGCTGCAGAATAAACGCTGCTGATGGAGCTGTATGAAAAATACAAAGATGTAATCGTTAAAAAAAGGCAATACTGTGGCCATAAATCCAGCCAGGGAGTTGGCTTGGCAATGAATTTCAGACAGACTAAATGCGTAAGTTACGTAAATGTTACAAGGGCCTAGTACAGTGGCACGGTGGTGCAGTGGTTTATGCTGGTTCGTTCCCCATAGCCAACGGGGAACCTTCTGGGTTGAGTTCATGGGTCATTCTTACTGTATAATGTGCATTCAAGGGGGCAAAGTTGTAGTGCTGGGTGATATTTCCCCCTTAGAATAATAACAGAAAGACAGTTTCAAGTCAGAGTCAAGTGTCCCCAATGCCACGCAGGCAGTTTTATTAACAGATTTTTAACACTGTATGAATGTACATGAAAAAATTGTCTCAAAAATAAACTACTGGCATATATTATTTACCAACCAGCTTCTCTTTGCTAGCTTGCCTTGTGTCCAACGGAACGATCTTTTGGGAATCTGTTCCCACACGTCAGACATTGTTTGAGACAACGCTTAACTAAGCGAGACAGTTAACCTGGTCTGGAACAGACTTGTTCACTTGCCTAAGTCACCATGGTAGCTCAGCATAGATTCATTTAAGACACGTTGATGGAACGGAATTTCCAATTAAATAAGCCAGAGTCGAAATAAATCAGACTTTCCCTTAATCCTGCTTTGAGGAATACCCCCCTAACCTCACAATTCGATCTGTTATCGATTCACAAGATCCTGTTTCAATACTATGCATTTCTGATTTCATTCAATTTCGATTCAATTAAAATTTTGCTAAAATGTCTTTTTCAGCAATCTATGCAGTGTATGGGAGGTATTTTCTGCAAAAAATAAAATGAAAATGAAAATAAAATACAATCTCCACTTTTAGTTTCCAAAGTCTGTGCGCAAAAATCCTGCAAAAATTAAAATTAAAATGAAATGGCACCATTTGCATTTTAGTTTTCCACTCATGTATGAGTCAGACGTGAGAAACTAAAAAATTAAATTAAATTTGACTTTTCATTTCCTACTTTGGCTTTTCATTTTCACGTTCACTACATGCAATTATATGTTAATCGGAGCGGCGTGGTGGGCGGAGCTATTGATCACTGCTGCGCTTCTGCGTTTACGGATTCCGTTGACTTCGTGTTTTTTGCCCATGGTCGCCCGTGTCATCCAAACTAATGGCAAAGTCACACACGGCTTACTTTAGCTACTTATGTGCAGCTTCCGACTCGTTTAGCTTCTTATTCATAGCGTCTTATTTCACGGCTTAAGTTACTTCCACAATCCTTATAAGGGAGTGTTCGCAGCTGCACATGCTGTACAGTTTTTAGTTAAGACATTTTGAAAATATGAAATTAAATATTATGTCATGCGATATAATGGCAGGTATGCCATTGTAAGGAAATACTGAAATTAGCCTGGGCCAGACTGCCATGTTTTCAGCTAGGTAGCTATCTGGCCAAGGCTAATTTCAGTGTCATTAGAGTGGCATGCCTGCTGTGTACTATGCATTTCATATTTACCTTACCCAAGATGAATAAGACCTCCGCATTCCATTTGGAAATATGGCTTCTTATTCAAATGAGTGTGAACAACTGATCAAAGTGTCATGCGACCAGTTTACTGTTACAAATGAAAAATCACATTATGCCCAGGTAATTCCACCATTTTCAATACAGGAAGATTTTGTTATACAAAATAAATATATGTTCTATAGCTCAAACCTTTTATTCATACATAATTTTTTATTTCCAAAATGTCTTGTAAAAACTGCATCATGCGCAAACATTCTCTTTTAGCGGTGCTGCGAATAAGAAGCTAACTTAAGCCCCGAAATAAGACGCTACGAATAAGAAGCTAGATGAATCGGAAGCTGCAAATAAGTAGCTAACTTAAGCCGCGTGTGACTTTGCTATTAGTTTGGGCGACACGGGCGACCATGGGCAAAAAAACACAAGGAGAAAGGAATTGGCAAACGCACTGAGAAGCGCAGCAGTGATCAGTAGCTCCGCCCACCGCCCCCCTCCATATGCAGTGCCAGGTTTCCTTGCTGAAACCATGATTACTTTGCAAACACCTGCACATAAAACAATCAGCCAATCATGTAAGCAAGAATTGAAACAGGGCTATGTAATTCAATGCAACAAAACAGAGAATTATGGTAAAATACAGGCGCTCCTCTACTTACGAACTTTCAAGTTACGAACTTTCAGACATACGAACGAAGAGGACCGTAAGTCCAAATTGTGTTCATTGGGCTCCCGTTTCCTGTCCGAAACATCAATTTTTTTTCTGTGCGCCAATTCCGGGTAGTACGAATTCTGGTCACTACTCCCGCCGCACAGCAGCGCAACGTGCGTACTTCCAGCATCCTAGTTCTTTGTACTTGCTTATACCCTTAAAATGATGTTGAATAACAACTTATGAACATCCATCCATCCATCCATCATCTGCCGCTTGCCCGGGGTTCGGGTCGCGGGGGCAGCAGCTTCAGGAGAGGCACCCAGACCTCCCTCTCCCCAGCTACCTCTACTAGCTCCTCGGGGAGGACACCGAGGCGTTCCCAGGCTAGCCGAGAGATATAATCCCTCCAGCGAGTCCTGGGTCTGCC
>JAOYFF010000094.1:30330170-30351015 GCA_025773925.1 Cryptomyrus ogoouensis | reverse complement strand
TCTAAGTGGTCTCAGATTATTGATGCTGAGTTTGTGCTGAATAAAAGCACATGTAACGCTTTGGGATAAATGTTTTTTAGATTTAAATATTTTAAAATGTCAAGGCATGTCAGACTACCCCAAAGGTGGCTGAGAGGCCTCAGAGGGTTAAAATCATAATAAAATCTCCACAATAATACTAGTAGTCACTTGTGTAATTTTCTGCTATAAACTAACCTGGCCCCCCATTAAAGCAGGAAAAAATTATGTGGCCCTCGCAGAAAAAAGTTTGACCTACGTTCACCGAGCTCTCTTGACCTACCTGTTCATCATTCTCCCCCCTCCCTGCTTGTGACATACACACAGTCTCCCTAAAAGGCATGTTAACTCTCTCCTTTAACTCATTGTTATGTTGGATGAGAGCCAGTTGCTCCTCAAGGTCACGAACCTGGACCATGAGTGAGTCCACCAACTTACATCGCTCACAGACGAAGTCCGACTGGACGCAAGCATCCAGAAGGGCAAACATCTTGCAAACACACCACTGAACTGGCCCCATAATTACCTAACTCACTGTGACCCGTCCTTTACTCCCAGCCCAGTATATTAATATAGCATATTTAAACTTTTAGTTGATCTAATTAAAGTATAGTTAAAACAATAAAGTGCCGAGTACACTAAAACACTAAATTAACACTTGCATTAAATCGGAACTTTTTTATAAATTATCCGACAGCGTCAGCGATAACAACCTTTAAATTAAACTTTTAAAATAACCAAATTAACAATTACTTACCAGAGACTAACTTCCTGCTGAACTGCGTTTAGCTAAACTAAAGCGAAGTTGCTCTAGGGAGGCCGAAAAACCACAAAAAAAACCCCTCTGAAAGCAGGCTACTGCTGGAGCGGGAAAAAAAGTCGAAAATGTCCTCCCGGCCCCCGACTGGCGACCGAGCAAAGCTCAGGAGCAACTGTCCTTTCCGAGTTAATGTCACCGATGTTAGATAATATTACCCCGCGGGTGTTTGATGCGAAGGTACGCAGACAGAAACGCCGCTCGCGCAATGCCTGCAGCTATCGATAACACTCATGCTGTCAATTAACAAGGACAGACAAGAACTCACGTAGACCGAGAAAAAAAATGAAATAAAAGTTAAAAATTAAACAACAACCACCCACGTAACCGTACTGGCACACAAACACTCAAATATACTTCTAGATAATTCCAGTCAACCACTTCAACAGGCGCACAACACAACACAAGTGCACACAGCGTCTACACCACTCCCGCACAGTGCAGCAATCCTAGCAGTCTATACAGCAATCCCAGAAATCTCAGCCTATCCCAACATATCTCTGACTGGTCCAAGTGTTGTTATGTTAAGGCTCACAGATCACTAATCTGCTTCAATATTTTTTCCCCACTTTGACCATACTTAATACCAAGAAACTTATGTAATGACAGAACCAATTGCAGGGAGACTGGGGACACTGACTCATCATGCCGAAATGGATCAGTTTCAGGGATTTACAGATAAGCTCCACAATGTGGTCAAATTACCTGAGTGCAAAAAAAAACCCATCTACATACAAAAGGCTCCAGTCCCAATCAGTAATAGGCTGTTTGTTTTCACTGAAACGTGTATCTTTAATTAAAGTTCTTATTTAGAGTTAAATGTCATCCACTAATGATTTTTCGCTGGTCATAGATGTCCACCTCAGAGCTACACATCCCAAGGGCAAGATCTCATATACAGTGGTACCTCGGTTCTCAAACTCATTAGAACTCGAATTTCTTAAAAGTCGAACCAACCAGTTAAAAAAAAAAATACCTAGAACACGATCTGAATCTCAGAAGTCAAACTGTGAACGCCGACCTAAGATAACTTGTACACGCGGGGAAATGAGTCACGCGGCACGTCTCTCAGCGGAAACAAAGGGTAATGCTTCAACCTCAGCCTGGCATCGTGCTTGTTTACACTAGCTGAATACATATATTTAGACGGTAAAAATGCATTTAGATAATGATAGTGTCATGACCTGCTCGTCCGATCCTCCTGTGTGCCACACCCCCCTCGTTACCTCGTGTTACTTCCTGATTGTGATCACCTGTTGCCTGTTATTTTCGGCTTGTCTTGTGTATTTAGTCCGCATCTGAGTCCGTTTCCCCCAGGTCTGTCATTGATGTTGTGTGCCGTGTTGCTCATTTCCCTCTTACTAAACCCCGTTTGTCTGTATTTATGGCTCGACTTGTCTGTCTGCCTGCTTGCCTGAAACTGAGACAGTAACAGTAATTATTATTATATAATAAAATACATTTAAAAATAAAGGTTTCTTATTAATTATTTTTATATTTATAATAAACCATTAATACATTTAATTATCATAATATTGATGTGCCGAGCAGGGACGGAACAGAGACAAAGGCGCAGACGTCAGGGTATCGGGGAATACGGGGTTTAATTACAGGTAAGGCTGGAAAAACGAAGACAATACAATGACCGGAATGGGGAAACAAACTGAAAGGCGGACTAAATACAAAGGACTGACAACAACCAGAAACAGCTGATCACACGGGGATTCCCGAGGGGGCGTGGCACATGGAAGGAGCAGCCGATAGGGGCAGGACACATTGTTTTTTTTAACTTTACACATTGTTTGGATACATTTATTTTCTTACTTTACAAATTACTGTTTTGATAAACGTGCTTAGATGTGTTTAGTACAGTATATGCTCTTCTTGTTTTATCTGGTAGATTTTGTGTTTAAATGCTAAAAAAAAACATATTTAGGTGTAATTTTTTGGGGCCGGGAAACAATTAATTGGTTTTCCCTTATTTCTTATGGGGAAAATTCGATCACAACTCGAACTTTTTAGGATTCGATCCGGAGTTCTGCACGGATTAAATTCGAGTTCTGAGGTACCACTGTATTTTAATTTAGTGTTAAAACTATTCCAGTTGCATGAAAAGGTATAGATACTGTCATTGTAACTTGCCTGTTAACTTTTGAATCAAGGTCCCTATTTGGACAGAAGCTAAAATCACAAGTATAAGTTAATAATTATTAACTGCTATGTTTATAAAAACCCATACACACTTGTTTGCTGCAGCCTGCCACAAATGCCTTTGTGGTTCTTCCTGTAACATCTTGAGTGTACTTAAACAGAGCATACTTAAAGAGAGTGCTCTTGGACAAAGAAAGCCATCTACTACACAAACTTAAGGAGCATTTAAAATTATTCTCATGAGAATTTATAACCTGAAGAAGGTGGAGACATGTGCCATGCCTCGTTTAAAACTCCAGCACATTTCAGAGTTTCCACTGCTTACTGCTACATTTTTATGTTTTTAAATGTCTAAGGGTGCACAGTTAAGGATGATTTGATAGATTAGCATTTGTTACATGACTGTTACTCTCAATCTTCTAAACCACTTACTTTCCTCAGGACTGGAGTTTAATCATAAAGTTGATAGTCGCAACACAAGCCGGTATGGACATAAAGCACTCTCCACTGGGAGCTGGAATGCATATCTCCAGTCAGATTTCACACTTATTCATTAGACTACAGGTTTTGAGAGAAGCCTGGAAAGAAAATGTCAGTGTAAACATTCTTCTTTTACTAGGAGCTGACATTAATCAGAGCAAAATGTTTCCACCTCAAGTGGAACAGCTAAGTTGTCTAAGGACTCCCCAATGTGCTGGAGTGTTTTGGCACTGAGAGCTAAGCCACATCAGGAAAACTGTTTTCCACAGTGATCCAAGGCCATCTTTAGACATCCTCTCTCCCAGGTTATCCCAAACACAAGCTGAATTTCACTTACATGAGTCCTTTATCAGTTTTAGTCTAAAAATATTCTCTGCCCCCAAGAGAGACAATGTTCCTTTGTAAAGAACGTGAGCCAACAGTGTATGTCACTGATGTGTTTTCCTCCCAGTGGTATGGTGCCTTGTCAGGGCAAGGAGAGTTACATGCATCAGCAAAGTTATGAGCTATGTTGCCTGGAATTTTTTAAAGGGGTAGTTCACCCAAAAAAAAGAAGAAAGAAGATGTTTTAGAGGGGCTTTAGTTCTGTCTATTCATCTAGGTTGCTCAGCTGGGAGTTTACTAGTTTGGAGATATCGGCCACAGAATGTCACGATTCTCTCGAATATAATGGTACTGAATGGTGGTGATTAAAGTGCCAAAAAAATACATTTGAAAAATTCAATAGCAATGTTTCTTACCAGAAATTATGACCTGGTAACTGAAGATAATCCACAAACTTTGTAGTGAGCAGTATAATGTAGGACCTAATATTTTCTAACGAACTTCACACACTAATATCACTGTCATGCCCTGCTCGTCTTATCCTCCTGTGTGCCACGGTCGCTCGTTAACCACGTGTGGAATCCCTGTGTTACCAGCTATTCCTAGTCCTCTCTGATTAAGTTTCTTTAAGTGCTTCCCAGATAGTATTTCCCCAGTCCTGTCATTGAAGTTTTGTGACGTTGCTCCCTGTTTTGCCCCGTGTGCCTTGCTGTTCTCCTCATTAAATCCCAACTCCTACTCCTGTCTCCCTGGTTTGTGCCCCGACGTTCGTGACAATCACTGTGCAAACGAAATGGACATGAGCACCCTGGTGATAACTTCTGTGCAGCGATATGATTGGTGTATGGAGTTCGGTAGAAGAAAATTGTTTATTAAACTTCATTACCTAGCGTTGACAGCTAATCATTTAATTGATAAATGCACACAGTAAGACATTAACAACATTAAACACAGTAATAATAAAGTACATTGTACATTATCATACAGTACTTTCCCAAATGAGGGGATTCTGACGTTTTAGCTTAATTCTCAAGAGACAATATCCATCCATCCATCCATTTTCAGTACCCAATTGTCCTAACCAGGGTCGTGGGGAGTGCAGAGCCTTTTCTGGAGTCTACAGGTGAAAGGAAGAGGATGGGGCTCCAACCCAACACACGGCACACTCACACACCATTCACACCTAAGAACAATTTGGTAACTCCAATTAACCTTAGCAAGGTTTTGGACTGTGAGGGGGAAACTGGAGTATCCAGAGAGATCTCCATAACAACATGGGGAGAACATGCAAACTCCACACACATGGAGCCATGGCAGAGACTCTAATCCCCTAAGAGATGATATAGCAGTGAAAAAATATAACAAGAGATGATGGAGCAAAGAAAATCATGCTTTCTTATAACTCTCACAGGACAAAGGAACAAAACATAGAATACTATTATGCAATTTACAATGAAAAATATTAGACTAAAAAAATCTATGATCTATGAGTCAAGATGGTGGAGCGCATGGATGCTGCGGCCCGGAGCTCACCATGTAGATGCCACTTTTTCACTTATTTTGTGTTTCTTACTTTACTTTTAGTCACAGTGAGCCACTGTTTACAGTTACGACAGGACCACACAGCATACAGTCCAGAGGAAATTCGAAATATTGGCTTAAAAAGTTTTATTCCACCTCCACCTCCCAACATCCAGGAGGAGCTACTCTGTACATCAGTGCCTGCCTGGACCACCCGGACAAACAGACGACACAGGCAGAGATGGGAAAGAAAGCAGAAGTGGGGTAAGAGAGCCAGCATTCATGCTAGGCTAAAGAACTCCCCGAACAAAGTTCCTCTACCCAGGCTGTTCGTTGCGAACACCCAGTCTATAGTTAACAAGATAGACAGGCTGAGGCTGAGAATTTCATCGCAAAAGTTGAACAGTTGTGTTTCAGTTTTCATGGAAACCTGGCTGAATACCAACATCCCTGACCCCACTATCGAGTTAGCTGGGTGGACTGTTCACCGAGCGGATCGGACTGCTGAATCCGGAAAAGACAAAGGCGGCAGCGTGTGCATCTATGTGAGTAACTTCTGGTATGGTGTACTTCCACGGACATTACAGAACAATACTGTTCACCAGACCTGGAATTTATTATGCTGAAATCCAGACTATTTTATTTACCAAGGGAATTCACCGCACCTGTTTCTCACCGCTATTTACATCCCCCCTCAAGCTTATGCTAAGCTAGCACTCGCTAAGCTGCATGATGCTACAAACAGACTTTAATCACATCAACCTCAAAACTGTGCTACCCAGATTCTACCAGTTTGTTGTTTTTCCAACCAAAGGAAATAACATGCTGGATCACGTATACTGTAACATAGCAAATACTTACAAAGCATCCCCTCCCCCCACATCAGGATCAGTCCGATCACATCTCTTTGTTCCTGACCCCCGCGTACAAACCCCTCATTGCCCATACAAAGCCCAATGCACAGACCATCAGAGTCTGGCCTGAAGGAGCCATGAACTGACGACAGAACTGTTTTGATGACACAGACTGGGATTTGTTCAAACTGGAATCCACACAGGACAGCCACACCGACCTGAATGAATATGCATCCTCTGTCGTTTCCTACATAAACTTCGGGGAGATCCAACTCCAGTTCCATTTCCTGATTTGGACTGGAATTGATCAATGCATTCCGGAATGGCCCCAACCCTGGTACTTACAATGACATTAAAGCATCTTTATTGTATCATGTACCTGTACGTACGCTGTACTGAGAAAAAATATTTATTGTTTTTATCTTAAACTCTCCGGCCTGTACTTGCTTGGCATGTGTTTGAAACCATTTCTGGAATTTTTTGGACTGCAGAAAACCAAGGATAACAGATACTGTGGGTACTAAAACCATGGATTCGGGGGTCCCACTTCAATAACTACCCAATTTCATTTACTCAGATTACCTAATTCAGACAAACTAACCATTATGGTATATATTTCTTAAAAATATCCTGATGTACGCAATAATGATCTTTCACTAGGCGTGTGCGATATACATCGTTTACGAATAATATCTTAATTGCTGTTTTAACGATGTGCAAGATTAAATTATCAAGTATGTAACTTGCTTTGCAAAAAAAACAGTTCATTCACTAATGCAACAGTATAGACCACTGCGCGTGCGCAAAGCAAGTTGTGTAGGCGTGCACGTCCAGCAAATCGGAAGTTAGTGTCGTTCGAGGCCTCAAAATGAGTGAACAAACAGCGCCAAATGATGAAACAGCCTCGCCATCTACGTCGTCAGAGTTAATTGCTAGACGTGGCTCATTCTCACTCGCATGGCAGTGGTTTGGTTTTGAAAAGATTGATGTTGCTCAAAAGACGGCAATCTGCAAACTATGTGGTAAATCGGTTGCCGTTAAAGACAGCTCGACAACTAACTTGTTTCACCATTTGCGAACTAACCACCGCACAGATTATGAAGAATACGAAAAGCTTAAGGAGTCAACTGTCCTGCACAAGTCTAAAGTAACCAAGGTAAAAGCACAAAAACACTCCGCAAACTTTAGCGGACTCATTCTGCAAGAAAGTGCCTTACGACAAGAAAAGCAACAGATGGCATGACATAACAAACGCCGTCACCAATTACATCGCAAAAGAATGGTGCCAATTCAAGTGGTTGAGAGAGATGGTTTTAAACAACTTTTGAATACTTTAGACCCGAGGTACACACTGCCTGGCGGAAAATATTTCAGTCAAACAGCTCTGCCTAAGTTGTATGATTCATGTCGCCAAACTCTGACGTATAAACTGGAAAAGGTTTCACATTTTGCCACAACAACGGATTTATGGTCAAGCCGAACATCTGAGCCATACCTCTTCCTAACAGTGCATTTCATTGACGAAAATTGGCAACTGCAAAGCTTCTGTTTGCTAACATCGTACTTCCCAGAAGATCACACTGGCGACATCATTGCGCAAGGTCTGAAAGATGCGCTGACATCATGGTTACTGCGAGAAGACCGTATGGTTTGCATGACAACAGACAGCAGGGCTAACGTCGTCAGTGCACTACGGATTAATAACTGGAAGAGGCTACCATGTTTTGGGCATAGGCTTCATATTGTGATTGGTGAGTAATTTGGGGTTCCTCTATAAAATGCAGTTTAGGTTAAATTGATCTTATTTATTATGACGTTTAAAAATACAAAAAAACCTGATAAGTAAAGCTGTAGATGACAAAAATATAATTCAATATAATTTCAAATGATACATTACATTATACAATAAAAATATAAGAATGTTGTAATGCAATTATTATATACAGTACACTTTGAATGTTCCGTTAAATTTTATATTAAATGTTTTCCAGAGAGGAGCATATGGGATCCAAGGATAGACAGAGCCATAGGAGTTTGCAAAAAGGTGGTCGGAGTTTTTTCCAGTAGCTGGAAAAAGAAGAAAGCACTTGCTGATGCACAAGAGCAGCTCAACCTTCCAGTGCATAAACTTATCACCGAGTGACCAACAAGATGGGGCTTAAGACAGCGCATGATAGAGATATTTATTGAACAAGAAAAAGCCATTCGTCATGTTTTGACTGCAGACAAAAAGCACAGGCATCTTGTCCTAACATGGCAAGATATTGAAGTGCTGGAGGCAGTAAGTCAAGCACTAGGCCCTCTTCTAAAGTTCACAGATGCTCTTTCAGGTGAGCAACTTGTAACTGTTTCTTACTTAAAACCTGCGCTGGCCTTGTTCAACTCTGATGTCCTGGAGGTGAAGTCTGATGACACAGACCTAACCAAAAAGATCAAACAAGCCATTCTAGAGTATCTGAACTCCAAATACACAGAAGACTGTGTAGACGAGCTGTTGGGTTTGGCATCCACACTTGACCCACGGTTCAAAAATCGCTTTAATAATGACGACAGGATCGAAGCCATTACGATGGCAGCTATGGCGACAGAGGAAGACAGCCCTACCTCAGGACCCTCAACTGCTTCAGCGCAGCCGATGGCTGCAGAAACTGGATCAGGTAATGATGCAAGGGAGGGAGCAAAAAGAAAAAAAAAGTGTTTTGGCAGCTATTTCAAAAAAGCACAGGAATTCAGAGAAGACGAGTCTCTGCCCACTGCCATTGAAAAAGAGAGCAAGAGCTACTTAATGATACCCGAGGTGGACAGTGAGGTAAATCCACTTGAGTGGTGGAAAACACAAGAAGTAAATTTCCCCATATTGGGGAAACTAGCAAAAAAGCACCTGTGTATTCCTGCCTCAAGCAGTGCTTCTGAGAGGGCTTTCAGCACCAGAGGAAATGTTGTAACATGTAACCGTGCTGTTTTGAAGCCAGATGCTGTGGACAGGCTGGTGTTCCTGTCACACAACTTGAAGTTTCTCCAGTAGAATTTTACAGTTCTCATAACTTTCTCAAAACTCATAATTTTGTGCAATATTGGACAAAGGAAGTTGGTTACTTCTTTAATAGTGTTAGTTTGTGTAAAGCTTGTTTACACATGCTACTTCTGCAGTATTCGATGGATGTTTAGATGTTTACAGTATAGTACAGTATGTTAGATTTGTGTTCTTGCTTGCATGCCACACAGTTCAGTTCATGGCCTGTAACTGTAATGTTCAGGTATTTTATTCCTTGTGCATTTATAGCTTGTTTACATTAATAGTAGGTGCTTTCATTTTAATAGTTTTGTTGGTCTCAGTGCAAATGTTTGTGTACATCCTGTAGGCCACTGTTCAGTTATGTTCTATAATACATACTGTAATAAGTTGACTGGTGAATTTAATGTTTTTGTTAAATAAATAAGACCTGTTTTCCTTAACATAACATTTCCTTTCATTAAGCTACAATTAATTTTCTATTACCAAGACCAAGCTAGATCTTAATAAGACTTACAAACACATGTTTAAAGGATGCAGAATATCTTGGAATTATCGTTATCGTCAAAGTCCCAGAAAATATCGAGATTTTTCCAATATTGCACACCCCTATCTTTCACATAGTAATATTTTGCCCATTTGTGTGCTGCTGCACATCTGTGTGTGCATTACAAGCAGTGCAAAAACACTGCACATGCACCTATGTAAGGGCATCTTACTGTCTTGATAACACACCGTTAAATTGACAGTGACATACTGCGCCATTAACTAGAGGCCAGGTTTTTGTCGATCAATCGTGCAATTGCTTTCATTTGCCTCAAAACAGCAATGCACAAACAATGTACCTGACTCCACCTCATTTTAATACTGACATGCCCATGGGCACTGAGATTGGCGCAAGTACATTTGCTATTTAAATGTATGTCTTTGATTACATTTATTTCAGTGAAAGGTTGGATTTTTCTCATTTTTTTTTCCCAGAGATGAAGCTGCTTCACCAAAAGGTGGATTTTTTTCTAACCCTTTTTACAAATATTTACAAGGAGTGCCAATAAGTGTGGAGGGCACTGTAAATTTTAAATCAATAATGCCCCTGTATGATGAAGTATACCATAAAAATAATCATTCCACTGGAAGGAGCAAGTTTTAGCTAGCAAATGAAGAAAATATGCAAAAATCAACTTTTCTTCAATGCTAAAATTTCTTTTCGTAATAAAAGAAATTGTTAAACTTTACAATTTCCCCCAAATTGCATTGAGTTACATGATCTTCTCTCACTTAAGTCTCAAAATAAAGTGCTCTGTGACTGGAAAAAGCTACAAATAATTAACTAAAAATGATTTGCTGTACACCCAACTTTAGCTGACATATTTTACTTTACCAAACAAGAGCAGGTGCAACAGATTTAAATAACAAAACAAATGTCAGTCACTTAAATAATTTTCCAGTATGTTTAAATTCACCAATTAACAAGACATCGACCTTTTTCTCTTTTTTTACTCGTCTTAAAAAAGTACCATAGATTACAAACCTCCAAATAAAACTGAAGTGTGGTATATTCTTCCAAAAATAATAGGTGCACGGTAATATTATTAATACCAACATTGCATGTTATGCACATACAATTCTTACATCGCTAATAAACTTCTTCATACCTTCACACTGTATGGACATTATAGCACAGGGGCTTAAAGTTTCAAACATTTTTACTGTCATAGGAAAAAAACGTAGCTAGCTTTGTAATTTTAATGATTATTTCTTTTCAAGATTATCTAGTATATGTTTAATAATTGGTTTATTGTTTACCTCTGATGTTTCACCATGTTTTCACAGTGGTTCCCCCACGGTATACTTTGGCTTTACATGTATGACAAATTGCAAGCTTTGTGTTGTCTTCACTGACAGTGAAGGACTTATACACTAATGACATGTCAGCTTGTGACTGTGAGTGTGCATGCGGCTGTGAGGTTATTGCCTGTGCCACTGTGCGTATGATGTGTGGCACATGCTTAAAACTGACTGGTTTGGTATTGGAAATACATGAGACTGACCGGCCGGTCACTGTTCTGAGCAGAGCACACTGATAGTTAGTCCCTGGCTGGTTGATGGGTGCATCTATAATTAAGGTGACAAACCAGCTATGTTTTACTACAAACAGACATTCTGGAAAACCCATTCTATGATTAATTGCAATGTCAGTAAATTATAAAAGTTTCAAGTGTCTATTATAAGAGTTTGAACAATTCACTGATGTCCCTTTCCACATCTGGTGCAAGTGTTTACTGCCTGCCACGATATGCACAAGACAGACCCAACACATATCCTCTCTCCTGGGCCAACTAAGCATCAGAGGGACCATGAGGATGCATAAATATTACTCCAGTGTTGCATGAGTGCTGCCTGTCTGTCTAGCAGATACAGTTCCTGGGAGCAAGAACAATTTTATTGTGTGTTTATATATATTGTGTGTTTATATATATTAAATTGTGCACACAATTTAATTTAACATTCTCACGAAATACTAAATTGAGCTCACGTAATGTACAAAGACTACACTTTGTGGTTAATTAGTTAGCAACAAAAGCCAGAACATTGTAGTGGGAAAGCACATCTATAATTTCCTTTGCTATCAGAGTTTTCACCCTCATCATCTCTCCTAAATACCATCTCCCAATGACCTAAGAATTAAATCCGATTTATCAGCCTTTTCAGAATCTCGTAGTTTATCCTCTTTGTGGTGTTTGTCTAATTGGAGACACACACCTTTGTCAATACAACTACCAATCCTCACAAAGATTGGTGCTTTCAATTTTAAGAAATAAAGGAGGCCACTCCCCACCCTCAATGGGTCCACAGTGATAAAATTTACTGGGGAGGGTGAAGGGGTTGATCTCATGGCCCAAAAAGCACATTCTTATTTACAGTATATACACAGGATTAGCTACAATCAACAAGGAAAGTATTTACAAATCCAAGAATTTTTAACTCTTGGCTCTTTCATGAAGGCTCTGTTCACACTTAGTTCTAAAATGAATCTTGGACAATCAGATGACAAGTGGACAGCCCTAAATACAAGTGAAAAGGACCACCAAGATGCATTGTGATCCGATCACTCATACTACTTGCCAAGGTGGTCTGGGATGCATTTCACTACATAACTGTTGTAATCTAAACGCTAACTCATCCTGATGCATGCTCAACAAGGATGTTACAATAACTGTGCTTGGTGACATTTAACTTTCTATGGCAAGTAACACAGGCAGTAATGAAATCTGAACACAGCTGTCATCTGGACACTTTAGAGATACATGATAAACACAGATATGAATGGCTATGTGTGTGGGTTGTCCACTTGTGATCTGATAGTTCAAGACATATTTTGAAACAGAGACATAGACTTTACTAATTCAATTGCAGCTCGAATGGAATACCTATTATATATAGATGAGATCAACTGATAGCAAGCATTGGTTTTAGGTAATTATCAAGTCTGATATCAACTGAGTACTGTTGGTACAAAAGAACAACTGTAACGTTGTAACTGTAAGGCTGTAACTGTAAGGTTAACACTCTAAGATGAGAAAAATTCTTTATGAGCTTCTTATTATTGTGCAACAGTGTGACCAAAATACATTTGTAAACATATTTATTTTTAAACATTCATTTTACAGTCGGTGTATAACCATGTTTTACAGAGAGCTTAATCTGGCCCTACAAACTTAGCACTTTCTGTCTTTCTTCTGCTCCTCATTTTCCACCGTCATATTTGTTCTGCATCCTGCCACAAAGCAGAGCTTCCAGGACCTGTAGGCACCTTTTATCTGTGTCAGTTCCAAGACCCTTTTCCCTGCGTGAATAGCTCTTCTCCAACATCAGAAAAGGCTGCCGGAACATTATTTCATATTTTCCATAGACCTTCCTTCTAATGTTATGATCTAGGTCCCTCCTTTTACCTTATTCCATCTTGTTATCCAGTTATATCAGATTGCCTCCCATTTACAATGAAAACAATCTCTTTAAGAGAGAAGGTAGATGTGCCCCTCAGAAAGGAGACCTTAAAAAGGCTTACCTTTTGACTTCTCTGGTTCTTCAGCCTCCAGTGAGCTACAAGGGCAAGAAAACACAAAGAACTTAAAAATGGCACAAAGACCAGATAAGTTTAATTTCTTCACTCCCAACCAAACTTTTTGCTCAAATAAAAGGGTGCAATACCCCACCTAAATGGGCGATAAAAATAAAATGCTCTTTCGCGTACAACTTTCCCCTACGCATGCGAAAAAAAGAGCATTTTATTTTTTTTTGCACAGGTCCCTTCAGGGGTTTCGTATAATGTTAACTTGACGTGAATTACACAAATATAAAGATAAGCACATACCAGTAACTCGTATAGATACAAGGCTCTGCAGTGACCCATTTCATTTGCATATGTGAGTGTGCAAAACATGAAAAAAAGATTTAGGTGCAACTTATTCGTAACGTCGTTTACAAAAAACTGAAACACTCTCAGTGAGTGAGTCACAATTCACACACACCGCCACATTTGCATAAATTTACATGCCAGCTGCTTTTCACAACAGTTGGCTGCTTCAGAATAGCAGAGAAGGGTCTGGCTGCAGCCGCTCAGAACGTACACTCTCAGCCACCTGCATGCTCAGCCACTGAAGTCATGTGCACGCTCAGCCACAACAGGAAGTGCAACCGGGGAATCGTTTCCTATTTGCTAAGTTAGTGCTAATAAGGTGTAAAAATGGTACGTTTTCGAGTTACTGTCTTGCCAATTATGAACGATATGAAATATTCTTAATCATGTTAACATGTGCATATTTATGTTGTTTGGCTGGCTGTTGTTGGTTTATTTAAAATGTTAGATTTTAAATACAAGATCAAGTTAATGCTCACATGTTACTCTTGTAATTATTAGCATCATGGCCGTGGTTACGTAGCGAGAGCACTGATGTTCAGATCCTGCTACTTTCTTTTTTCCGCTGTTATTCCAAGGAAAAATTTATTGTGCAACCATCCTAACTCACTAACGCGCGCATGCCCCCTTATTCTATATAACCACTGCTACATACATATATGTATGACATATACACACACACACACACACCATAATTATATGTGTGTGTGAAAAGAGTAAAATGGAATAAAAAAAATACTGTGTACAATTCTGTGTTATTAATAATCTTATCAGAACTGTAATACGTAATACACTTTACATATGCCATGAGGTACCAAACTGTGCTTAATAAAAGAACACATAACAAAGAACACTGGACACGACATCAGGAATCAAATGTTTATTTTTTTCAGATAAAAGATTTTTAAAAAACTAAACTAAACAAACAGATAAGAACATCTAATTTAAATAACCCCTGTGTATGATAATAAACTTGCCTTGCCTTGCCATAAGGAGACCGAGAAACGTTCCCCTAAAAACTATATGCTGGAAATGAAGACATTCACAAGATAACTCGATGAAAAGCTCTGTAAAAGTAGAAATGTGTCTATTTTACCATAAGATAACGTGAGCTTACTGGCTAGTTGTTGCCTTAACTGAAAAAATTCACTCCAGTCAGAGAAAAAAGTTAATAACGCACTACGTCAATGCACTACATTGCAATAATGTATGGCATGAAATAAATAAACTAGTAACTATATAATTCAATAATACAAAAAATAAACCTTAACATACCGTTCACACTGGCCTCAAGAACTAAGTTAGCGCTTGATTACCCTGCACTTCCTGTTGTGGCTGAGCGTGCACCTGACGTCAGTGGCTGAGCGTGCAGATGGCTGAGAGTGCACGTTCTGAGCGGCTGCAGCTAGACCCTTTTGGAATAGCATGCACCTTTGCAGTATGATAAAGTTTTCTAAAAATTTAAAAGCGCAAAATACAGGTGGACAACATGACCTGAAATTATTATCACAGTATTTTTCATTTTTTGGGCAGTGACGGTATATTTCATATTGTAGCACTGGCTGGGCGCATGTCCCAGCATGCCCCGCGTGCAATTGTTTCTGGTTGTTGTCAATGTTAATGGTTGCATTTTCCCATTGTCACGCATGTATTTGCCTGTGTCTTGTGTGTACCCTGTCCGATCCTTGCGTGTATTTATCTTGTGTGAATCTCCCACCATGTGTGCATCTTACAGTTCGGTGTCTGACAACCTTGTGAGTCACTATTGCATATTAATTTTCAAGTAATTAGTTAACAACTAATCAAGTAATCATTTTTCCATCCATCCATCCATTGTCGTGACCACTTAATCCCCAATGAGGTCGTGGGGGGCCCGGAGCCTATCCCGGGAACAACGGGCGCAGACGTGAACCAACCTCCTGGGTGGGCACCAACACACCGCAGGGCGCACACACTCACTCACACCACTACAGGGCCAATTTAGACACGCCAATCAGCCTTTCCTGCGCACTTTTGGACTGTGGGAGGAAACCAGAGTCCCTAGCGAAAACCCTTCGTGTACACGGGGAGAGCGTGCAAACCTTTTCTTGTCATGCCCTACTCATGCCAATCCTCCTGTGTGTCATGCCCCCCTCGCTACCTTGTGTGGAATCCCCGTGTCATCAGCTGTTTTTAGTTGTGTTAATTAGTCTGGCCTCTCCTGGAGCTAAGACCTTATCGTGGTGGAGGGGTTTGCGTGTTCCCAATGATCCCAGAAGCTAAGTTGCCCTGGTAGGGTCACCCAAGGCAAACAGGTCCTGGGTGAGGAACCAGAAAAAGTGTAGCTAATTAGACCCCTTATGAAGAAAAATAACACTGATATACATTTTCCCTTGCCTGGATGCCTGATGGCCAGGCCTGCACCCATGGGGCCTGGCCGGGAACAGCCCGAAGAGGAAATGTGGGTCACCCCTCCAATGGGCTCGCCACCTGTAGGAGGGGCCAAGGGGGTTGGGTGCACTGTGAGTTAGGCGGTGGCCAAAGGCGGGGACCTTGGCTGTAGAAGCTAGCTCTAGGGACATGGAATGTCACCTCTCTGGTGGGAAAGAAGCCTGAGCTGGTGCGCAAGGTTGAGAGGTTCCGACTAGATATAGTTGGGCTCACTTTGACGCACGGCTTGAGCTCTGGAACCAGTCTCCTTGAGGGGGGTTGGACCCTCTTCCACTCTGAAGATGCTCGCGGGGAGAGGCACCGAGCAGGGGTGGACATAGTTATTGCCCCTTGCTGGGCGCCTGTACATTGGGGTTTACCGCGGTTGACGAGAGGGTAGCCACCCTTCGCCTTCGGGTGGGAGGACGGGTTCTGACTGTTGTTTGCGCTTATGCGCCAAATGGCAGTTCAGAATACCCACCCTTTTTGGAGTCCCTGGAAGTTGGAGAGTGCTCCTCCTGGGGACTCTCTGGTTCTGCTGGGGGACATCAGTGCTCACAAGGGCAATGACAGCGAGATCTGGAGTGGCGTGATTAGGAGGAACGCCCCCCCCGCCCCGATCTGAACCCGAATGTTATTTTGTTATTGAACTCCTGTCTATTGTCCATAATGAACACCATGTTCAATCCCCTCTCAGTTTGGCGAGGCCATGGAGATTGACTTCTGGACAATTTCAAAGTGATTCTGGAGGGGAAAGCGGTGCAGCATCCACACTGTTTATGGTGGGGATGGGGCTCTGCTGACCTCAATTCGGGACGTTGAGGGTCAGTGGAAGGAATCCAGTGGTACCTCAGTTCTTGAACTCATTAGAACTCGAATTTCTTAAAAGTCAAACCAACCAGTTAAAAAAAAATTACCTAGAGCTTGATCTGAATCTTTGAAGTTAAACCGTGAACGCCAACCTAAAATAACTTGTACGTGCGGGGAAATGAGTCACATGGCACGCCTGTCAGCGGAAACAAAGGGTAAAGCTTCAGTCTCAGCCTCGCATTGGTTGTGATAGCATCGTGCATGTTTACACTAGCTGAATACATATATTTAGACAGTAAAAATACATTTAGACAATGATAGACAGTAACAGTGATTATTATATAATAAAATACATTTAAAAATAAATATTTCTTATTCATTATTTTAAAAATAATAATAAACCATTAATACATTTAATTATGATAATATTGTCATGCCAAGCGGGGACAGAACGGAGACAAAGGCTCAGATATGGGGGTATTATTGTAGCAAAATTATTTGCAAATGCGTGCGGAGAGTTGTGTGACTGTATCTCAATCCGTGTGTGCGTAATCAGATTTGCAATCTGACGCGGACGAAATACAGAGGACTAATGACAACAACCAGAAACAGCTGATCACACGGGGATTCCACACGAGGTTAACGAGGGGGCGTGGCACACAGAGGGAGCAGACGATCGGGGCAGGACACATTGTTTGGGTACATTTATTTTCCTACAAATTACTGTTTTGATAAGTGTGATTAGATGCGTTTAGTACAGTATATGCTCTTCTTGTTTTATCCGGTTCATTTTGTGTTTAAATGCTAAAAAAAAAACAAAAAAAAAAAACAACATTTTTAGGTGTAATTTTTTGGGGCCGGGAAACAATTAATTGGTTTTCCATTATTTCTTATGGGGAAAATTCGATCAGATCTCGAACTTTTTAGGATTCGATCCGGAGTTCAGAACGGATTAAGTTCGAGTTTTGAGGTACCACTGTACTTCGTAGACCTCCTCAATCCCACTGACACGCCTTACAATGAGGAAGCAGAGTCTGGGGATTTGGGGGTGGACTCCCCTATCTCTGGGATGGAGGTCGCTGAGGTGGTTAAAAAACTCCTCGGTGGCCGGGCCTCGGGAGTAGATGAAATCCACCCGGAGTTCCTCAAGGCTCTGGATATTGCAGGACTGTCCTGATTGACACGCATCTGCAGCATCGCGTGGACATCGGGGGGTTTTGCCCTGGCCCAGCTCTATACTCTCGGCAGGGTCCTGGAGGATGCATGGGAGTTTGGCCAACCAGTCTACCTGTGCTTTGTGGACTTGGAGAAAGCCCCGTGTCCCTCGGGGAGTCCTATGGGGAGTGCTTCAGGAGTATGGGGTGCCGGGCTTCCTTATAAGTGCTGTTCGGTCCCTGTGTGACCGGTATCAGAGCTTGGTCCGCATTGTCGGCAGTAAGTCGGACTCATTTCCGGTGAGGGTTGGACTCCGTCAGGGCTGCTCTTTATCACTGATTCTGTTCATAACTTTTATTTTATAGTTTTTGTAGAAACCAAGATATTTGCTGGGGATTCGCATTTTGGATTGCCTGTAAAAGGTAAAAAGCTGAGGTGAAACGCGCTGTGGCACGACGTAGTTTTCGGTAAAACTGACCAGCTAATTTCTGACGGGTCTTACTGCTGTTAGACTGATTTTCCATTTGCTCGCGCAAATATAGTGAGCAATCTTTTTCAGCACCATATTTCACTGTCATATTACTTATCGGTTGATGTATTTTTGCATTTGAAAATGAATGTGATTTGAGCATGGTTTAGCTCAGAGTTGGTCTTGTGTGCAGAGTTGTTCGTACGTTTAAAAGTTTTTTCTTCCGTTCAGTTTCTGCTACTCGAGGAGTGGCGGACTGTAACTTGTAATCGGTTTATAAGTTTGCGCGTGAGTCTACAGAATAAATCTTACTGGAAAAGCAGTAAAAAATAAAGCAACTTGCATTTACCTTATTTTGTTATATTTACCATAATTCCTGTTTGTTAAAACTCAAATGCTTTACGTATTTTTTCGAGTGCCTTTGCAAACACTGCAACTTTTCAATGTTTTCTCTCCTGGCAGCTTACAG
This sequence comes from Cryptomyrus ogoouensis, assembly GCA_025773925.1. Taxonomy (NCBI): domain Eukaryota; kingdom Metazoa; phylum Chordata; class Actinopteri; order Osteoglossiformes; family Mormyridae; genus Cryptomyrus; species Cryptomyrus ogoouensis. The sequence goes on along the minus strand of JAOYFF010000094.1, from coordinate 30,332,105 downwards.
TTGTACAGAGTCTTCACTCTGGTAAGACTTAGTTTCATAGTTAACTTAAAATAATATTGGTTGCACAACAAGTAAACTGCACAAAAATCCAATGGCCTGGAAGTGTAAACTGTGTTGCTATGTTTCATAAAAGAGCACAAGTGCTTGAACACTATCGTTTGCGCCACAGCAACATTTCCTCTGTCAGTCTACTGCCCTGTATTTATGATACCTGTGTTTGTACATTTCAGTCAGTAAATGCCTTGAAAATTCACATAACACGGGTACATACTCAGACAGTTGTTCAAAGAGGAAATCAGAAGGAACTTGTATTGTTCATATGCCCTAAGTGTAAACTCAAGCAGCCCTTCAATGATAAAACTCTTCTTTGTCATTTAAGGACACATTTAAAACAACATGAGATGGTGGATTGTCCATTCAAAAATTGTCACTACCGTACTAATGTGTATTCCTCATTCAATACACACAAAAGTAGGAATCATCCAGAGGGGGATGTCTCTGATTTTAAGAACGAGATTGTCTTCACAGAAAATGACAGTCCACCAATTCAGAGTGATGATGCACCTGTTCCTTTTCAGAATTCTCCTGAGCTGGATACTCCTGACTGCAATCCCCTTGAATGTAGATATGATGCATGTGAATTACAAACTCAGTTGAGAAACAACTTGGCATCATTATTCTTGAAAATGCACAGTGTTCTTCATGTATCAGAAACGGCTGTACAAGAGTTGGTTAACAATTTGGGACAGATATTCTCACTGTCCAGACCTCTTGTCAGAGATTCAATCATCAAGGTTCTGGAAGAGCATGAGGAGTCTATCAGTGACGTTCTTCTTAATGAATTGGTAGAAGCCATCATGAAAAGTAATGTTTTTGTCAGTGCTACTGTGGAAGGTGCAGAGCTGTCCACTGCTAAGCGAAGAAAAACATTTGTGAGAAGTAACTTCTCTCTGGTAATGCCAGTGCAGCGTACTGTAGATTCTAGTGGACGCACAGCCGTGTATGTTCCGATATTACAGATGCTTCGAGCAATGTTTAAACATACTGATCTTCTTGATAAAATTCAAGAGGCCAAACAATCGCTGCCTGGAATGTACATGTGACATGAAAATGGAGCATATTTTAAAGAAAACAAATTACTGTCAGAAGCTGCAGAGTTGAAATTGTCACTGATTCTGTATGTGGATGATCTTGAACTAGCAAATCCTTTAGGCACAGCTAGGAAGATCCACAAGCTTTGCGCAGTATATTGGTTGCTTGCCAATTTACCAAGTAAGTATAGGTCGAGCTTGCATGTTATTCAGCTAGCTCTGCTATGCAAAGTACAGGACCTGCAGAAGTGTGGTTATGAAAGTTCTTTGTCTCTGTTGTTGAAAGATCTGCACACTCTCGAGTAGGATAGCATTTACTTGGAAACTCTTGGTCAGTGTGTCAGGGGCACTGTGTTGTGTGTGGCAGCTGACAATTTGGCTGCTCATGGTCTTGCAGGCTTTGTGAAGTGTTTCAGAGGACACTATGTTTGCAGATTCTGTTGCTGTACTGCAGAGCGAATACAGACTAATGAAGTTTCTGAAGGAGAATTCGGCATGAGAACAAAGGCCTGCCATGATCTGCATGTGCAAAATGTTGTGCAAGGAGAACATATTTCATCTCGTTGTTACGTGTGAGTGTGTTCTCAGTAAGGCTTTGCAGTATTTTCATCCCATTACTGGTTTTCCGCCTGATATACTTCATGACCTATTTGAAGGTATTGTACCTGTTGAGCTGGCCTTGTGCATCCGTGAAATGATTCAACTAAAATATTTCACTCTTGAATATCTTAACACAAAAATTCACACATTTCCATATCAGCACTCTGAGACTTGACAAACCACAACCAATCCCAAAGAATTTTGCAGCCAAACTAAGTATTGGTGGAAATGGGCATGAAAATTC
>JAOYFF010000094.1:30315185-30330070 GCA_025773925.1 Cryptomyrus ogoouensis | reverse complement strand
CTGGACCATGTCCCCCCTCAGTCTCCTTTGCTTGAGGCTGAACAGATTTAGCTCAACTAACCTTTCCTCGTATGACAAACTCAAATGCGAATCCCTGTGAGTCTGTTAATGTGAGACTTAAATGGGATTTACTAATTACCAGCATCGCATAGTAACCTGGGTTAGAATGCTCGTCCAGCGAGCTGCATCACCAGGTAATGTAAACTATTGGTAGCGAAACTCCCCTCGCGGCCATTGAGAGAGAGTCTCGCAATATTTCAGGCAAGTTTGAGGTTTCAGAGCATAGTAGCCACCGTAGTATAGCAGTCACCCAGGTAAGGGCTTTTGTACAAAGCAGGGACATCACAAAGTGCACACGATCTGAATCGGAGGGGAACTGGTCCGGGTAGTTCTCTATGTATAACCCACATTGCATAAGGAAAGACTTGCATTGGTCTGGGTTCCCATTGTACTGGTTTGGCAGGGCTACCAGTACTGGCGGGCGTGGGGGCAAAGAAGGGAGTGGAACCGCAGCCGTGCCAGAAAGTTGAAGTTGCCTTACCACGTCCGTCAGACGTGAAATTTGAGCCTGGGCCTGCAGGAGTTGATCCTGGATATCTTGCGGATCCATGGTATCAGCGAGGTATTCTGTCCTGCCTAATAAAGCAAGCAGAGGCGAATCAAGGCAACCAGGTTTATTTGGGGTCGAGCAAGGAGAAGTCGTTAGCCATGTCCAAGTCATAGCCAGAAACTGTTTTACAAAATAACCCTCTTCTTCTCCTCTCTCTTTTCTCCCTGACATCATCCACGATTCTTTTCAAAGGTAAAGTGCAGGTTAAGTTGTTTTATGTATTTTTACTTTATATTTTGTATTAATTATTTTTTTATGAATATTTTTGGGTTGTGGAATGAATCATCTGAGTTTCCATTATTTCTAATGGGAAAATTTGCTTTGATATACGAGTGCTTTGGATTACGAGCACATTTCCGGAACAAATTATGCTCACAATCCGAGGTTTTACTGTACCATTCAATTTTGGCTGAAAACCTTCAGGTGTCTGTTAAAAAGCTGAAGATGAAGAGGAATTTTACCTTTCAGCACAATAATGACCCCAAGCATACATCCAAATCAACTAAAGAATGGCTGCATCAGAAGAAAATTAAAGTTTTGGAATGGCCCAGTAGAAACCAGACCTAATTCCAATTGAAAATCTGTGGGCTGACCTGAAGAGGGCTGTGCATATGACATGCCCTTGCGATCTGTCAAATTTAGAGGACCTTTGCCAGGAAGAGTGAGCAAATATTGCTGTCAAGATGTGGCATACTGATAGATAGACAGACTCTTACCCAAAAAGATTGAATGCTGTAATTAAATCAAATGGCGCTTCAACAAAATATTAGTTTAAGGATGTGCACACTTATGCAACCAGCTTATTGCATGTGTTTTATTTTTTATATTTTTCCCCATAAGAGATTTGTTTGTTTTTCAATTTAATTGTCCAGGCTATAGATCACATTAAAGGTGCATCAAAATTGTCTCATTTTGTCACATCACAAAAACATGACATTTTAGCAGTTTAGTAGACATCCTTTATATCCACTGTATGTTATTTCTTTTGATCAGTTTAGTCCAAGATAATATAATCAGAAGATTTATGCTTACATCACCTTATTGGCTCCAACTAGTTAGCTCACTTATTTAAAAAACAAAATGAAAAACACTCTTGACACAGTACACATACATATTTACACCAGCACATTTAGAACTTATGTCATGCCCAGAGGGGCGGGGCAAGGCAGCTGCAACCCATCAACGACTAATTGCTCTGCTACTTAAAGCGTAACTTACGTTTAACCCATTGCGAAGTATTGTTGCCATGTATTTCAGCCATACTGAGGGCTTCGGACCTGAAGAACGATCTTGGGTACCGACGAGGGACGTCTTGGATCCTGACATGGTGTCCGCTTCCCACCGCGACCACCCCTCCAAGCCGGTGCCACGATCACAGGGTTGCCCACGCTGTCACCCTCGGCCTCTGGGAGGCGGCTGTTTGGGGGGGGCACTGTAACGCCCAGAGGGGCAGGGCAAGGCAGCTGCAACCCATCAACGACTAATTGCTCCGCTACTTAAACCGGAACTTACGTTTAACCCATTGCGAAGTATTGTTGCCATGTATTTCAGCCATACTGAGCATTCTTTTGTCTTGTGCCTGTCTCGCCTGCCCTGCCTCCCTCGCCTGCCTGTCTCGCCCCACTCTCCAGACCTGTCCTCATCGTTCCTCCTGTCTTGTCGTCACCCCGTCTCATCCCTGCTCGTAGGACTGACTTCACTGGCATCCGAACCCTGGCTTCCAACCCAACCATTCTCTTTGACGCTCCCCTTGGCTTTTGGTGTACCAAATTTCCCTATTAAACTCCCGTTCTCCCGCATTCCGAGGTTTGCCTCTTTCTTGTCAGCCTCCGCTTCGCCCATCACCACATGGACCCCGCGGAGAACCAGAGGCTACAACAACAGGCAGAGGCAGCAGGGAATTTTCTGGATATTGTCCTCGCTACCGAGTTACAGATCCCTCTGCAGAAACTCTCCTCGCCGATTGCTGTCTTGGGAGTTAGTGGCAAGCCCCTACCAGGTGGATTCACCCACAGAACCGGACCCATTAAATTACGGGTAGGGGCTCTTCACCCAGAGACAATTGACTTCCTAGTTCTCCCCGCAACTAAGGATCCAGTGATTTTGGACACCCATGGTTATGAGCACACAACCCCTGAATCCACTGGTCCTCAGGTGAGCTCACCGCTTGGTCGCCCCAGTGTTTCCAGTCATGTATGCCAATCCTGTGTTGTGCCTCCCTAGTGGAGAGCCCGGACCCGGAGAATCTCTCCATCCTTCCACTCGAGTATGCTAACTTCCGGGATGTTTTTAGTAAGGGATGTTTTTGACTGCCCCCTCACCGGGAGTGTGATTGTGCCATTGATCTCCTGGAGGGGGCGCCACTCACTAAGGGCTGGCTCTATCCTCTGTCCATCAGTGAGGAGGAGGCTATGGAGACGTACATTCGAGAGGGCCTCACTCAAAGTATCATCCGTCCGTCCACGTCTCCCGTAACAGCAGGTTTTTTCTTTGTTAAAAAAAAAGGATGGAGGACTCCGCCCATGTATTGATTATCGATCCCTTAATGCCATAACCGTGAAGCGGCGAGAACCCTAACCTCTGTGTTAACTTACAGTATACAGTTGTTCTGTTATATATATATATATATATATATATATATATATATTCAGTTAGCTAAATATCTTTTATTGTGTATTAGAAGGAAGTGAGGACTTTTATTTTGGAGGAACCAGAAGTTTTTGTGGGTGGGCGGTAGTTTGTTTTTTTGTTGTTGTTCTGCCGGTGTTGTTGGCGATTAAAGGGAATTGAGCTACAGAAAGTAGCAGAGGATGGTTAGCAACTACAGAGTGCCTCCAAGCTTTAACGAAGGAAAGCCATATGAAAGTTGGAAGAATGAAGTTGCTATTTGGACCAGAGTCACGGAGCTCGACAAAGAAAAACAAGCGCTTTCAGTTGTTTTGGTGTTGTCCGGGAGAACGAGAGAAACGGGGATGGAAGTACTGGTGGATGACCTGAATAAAGACACCGGTATGAACACTTTACTAGCCAAACTTGACAATTTGTTTCTTAAAGAAGAAAAAGACCGAGCATATGATGCTTATTCAAGCTTCGACCAGGTTACGAGAGACAGCAGTATGTCTATGGCGGACTACATTATAGACTTTGAACAACGTTACTCCTGGATGCGCAAATACAAGATGGAGCTTCCCGATGCTGTTTTGGCTTTTAAGCTGTTGGATACTGCATGTCTGGATATGAAAGACCGACAGTTAGCTCTCACAGCATGCTCGGATCTTACTTTTGCATCTATGAAGTCGGCGCTAAAGAGGATATTTGGAGGAAATCCGGCCGCTGCATCCGGCATGGGAAGTAATCAAGAAACTGTATGTATCGCAGAACAGAGACGACAGAGAGGCAAGTCATGCCCACAAAAGGATCAACAGAGAACGCTGGGGCCTGGCACAAATCCACTGGCCGTAGATCAAAGTGTGCCGTGTGTCAGTCCACATTTCACTGGGCCAAGGACTGTCCATACAAAAGTGAGCAAGTTAAGTTGACTGAAGTGATTGCTAATGATCAAGTAGAGGAGTGTAATATCACTCTGTACACAAAAGAGTCACTCGCTGCAGCAGAAATCTTTGTGACAGAGTGTTTTGGTTCAGCTATTATCGACACTGCATGCACACAGACAGTGTGTGGACAACAGTGGTTGGATAGCTACATCACTGAGCTAAGTGAGAGAGAGTTAAATAAGGTAAAAAAAAAAACAGAAACACACAGTCACAGACCCTTCAGGTTTGGAGATGGAAAAGTGATACACTCTACAAAAAAATTGAAAATTCCTGCAAAAATTGGAGATACTGAATGTCACATTGAAACTGATGTTGTCCCAGTTAACATTCCATTGCTTTTAAGTAAAGCCTCAATAAAAAGAGCAGGGACAGTACTGGATATGGAAAATGACAGAGCAGTGATGTTTAACAAACCTGTAAAACTTGACTTTACAAGCTCTGGTTATTACTGTGTGAACATTATGAACAACAAGAACAAGAGCATTCAGTGTGTTGAACAGGTATTGACAACTGCAGAAAATGACACTTCATCAGAAAAGAATGATGAGCATAAAAAGGGGAGCTGTGAGGACGAGATCCTCACGATCTCAGAGCAAATGAGCTCAACGACAAAACGAGGAATCTTGCTGAAACTGCACAAACAGTTTGGACATGCTTCTGCTGACAAGTTACAGCGGCTGTTAAAGAGCGCAGGAAACAACAATACGGACTACCACAACATCCTGCAAAGAATTGTAAGTGATTGTGAAGTGTGTCAAAGATACAGTAAGACTGCCCCTAAGCCTGCTGTTGGCTTACCACTGGCATCTCAGTATAATGAGACTGTGGCTGTAGATCAGCATGAGCTGGTGTGTGGTACCTCCACATTATTGATCAGTTCACACGGTTTAGTGCAGGCAGCATTCTGACCACAAAAAGGTCTTCCGAAATAGTGAATCACTTTGTCCATGACTGGATAAGTGTGCACGGCCCACCCCAGAAGCTGTTCAGTGACAACGGAGGAGAGTTTAATAATGATGAAGTGAGAGATATGGCAGAGAACTTTAACATAGAGGTTAAGACAACAGCTGCCTACAGTCCATGGAGTAATGGACTTCTGGAGCGACACAATCAAACGCTTACTGAGATCATAATGAAAGTGAAGGCAAGTAATGGTTGTGACTGGAGCACTGCTATGGACTGGGCCCTCATGGCAAAGAATACAATGCTAAATGTCCATGGCTACAGTCCTCATCAGTTCCCAACCTGCCCTCTGTGCTCACTGATAATCTCCCAGCTTTAGAGGGCACAACAAAAAGTGAATGGGTAGCAAAACACATCTCTGCTCTACATGCGTCAAGAAGGGCTTTCACAGAAGCAGAATGCTCAGAAAGAATATGTAGAGCACTGAGGAAACAAACACGTCGTACAGATGAGAAATATGAAGCTGGAGACAAAGTGTACTATAAGCGAGTGGACTGCCCTGAGTGGAAAGGGCCGGGAGTTGTCATTGGTCAGGATGGTGCTGTGGTCTTTGTCAGACATGGAGGAACCTGCATTCGGGTGCATCATCTCAGACTAAGAAAAGTGAATGTAGCAAACGTGGAGCAACATGTCACAGAGGATGATGCCACAAATGACACAGACTTTGAACAAGGACAGGAAATTGCTGATAATAATCCAGAGGACACAAAACACATTGTTTCTCAAGTGCAACAAAGGTTCATGCAAATAGAACCTGCAGAATTGACCACATGGGAGCAGAATAAAGCAGAAAATCTCACAAATGACATAAAGCAAGGGACAGATTTCAGTTTGAAGGCAGGGCAAATTGTGAAATATAAAGACAATGGTATTTTACACACTGCTGAAGTTCTAGGGCGAGCAGGAAAAGCTACAGGTAAATATAAACACTGGTATAACTTAAAGTATATGGAACCTACTGATGTTGCAGGGACTACTGAGTCAGCTGATATGTCAAGAGTAAAGGATCTTCAGGTAGAAATCCATATCACTGAGGCCAGTGCTCCAGATGTATGTGAGGACATATTTCCAATTAAAGATGTATCATTTGACTCAGCAAAGTGCAACAAGATAAATGACTGGCGTAATAACAATGTGTTTGAGGAAGTTAGAGATGAGGGACAGAAGTGCATTTCCACCAGATGGGTGTGTACCCTCAAAGAGTCACCAACTGGGCCAGTACCCAAAGCACAACTTGTGGCTCGGGGATTTGAGGAGTTGGAAGTGTCAGAGCTACAAAAGGACTCTCCAACATGTGCCACTGAGTCTCTTCGGATGCTTGTGGCAGTGATCTGTCAAAAAGAGTGGACACTCAATTCTATGGACATAAAGTCAGCATTTCTACAGGGAATACAGATATCACGTGACATTTATATCAGACCACCACCTGAAGCTGAGAGCAAAGGGACATTATGGAAACTCAACAAGTGTGTGTATGGTCTGGCTGATACATCCCTTTACTGGTACAACAGAGTAAAAGAAATAGTACTCACAGCAGGAGGAAAAATCTCTCAAGTTGATCCAGCTGTTTTCTATTGGCTAGATCAGGACTGTTCTGTTACTGGGATTCTGGCCTGCCATGTGGATGACTTCGTATGGGGAGGCACACAAAGTTTCTCCTCTACAGTGATACCTCAGCTCAAATCTGCATTACACTTGGGACGTGAGGAGCATGGGAACTTCTGCTATGTGGGGATGGACTTTGAGACTCTTAACAAAGGAGTGCAAATACACCAGGACAAATACATTCAGCATTTGCAGCCTATACATATAGATCATTCACAAGCTGTGGAACAAGACTCACCCCTCAGTGAGATAGAAAAGGATCAGCTCCGATCCAAGATTGGCCAAATTCTTTGGGTTGCAAGACAGAGCAGACCAGATGTAATGTTTGATGCCAGCAACTTGGCGTCAGAACTAAAAAAGGCTACTGTACAGACTATTCATGAAGCAAACAGAATTGTGTGTAAATTAAAGTCCAAGAAGTTAATTTTGAACTTTCAACACCTGGGTAGTGATGATACCCTAAGGTTGGTCGTGTTCAGTGATGCCTCATTTGGAAATCTCTCAGATGGAGGTACTCAGGGAGGACACCTCATTATCCTAATGGGGGAAAAAGGAAAGTTCTCACCACTTGCTTGGCAGTCCAAGAGAGTCAAGAGGATTGTTCGTAGTACTCTAGCAGGTGAAACATTGGCCATGTCAGATGGAATTGACAATGCCATCTTTCTGTCTACACTCTTCTCTGAACTGACTGTTGGTAGTATTGAACATCCTGCAATAATAACCTGTGTCACAGACAATCATTCACTGGTAGATGCACTGCAGTCTACAAAGTCAGTCACTGAAAAAAGACTGCGTCTGGAGATAAGCAGCATCAAGGAACTTATTCAGACCCGAAAGGTTGAGCGAGTCCTTTGGTACAGCACAAAAGAACAACTTGCAGACTGCCTCACGAAGAAGGGGGCTTCGGCTCTACAGCTACTTAAGGCACTCAATGATGGGCAATAGGAACTTGGCTAAACATGCAAACAGACACATATGGTAATTTTTTTGAGTGGTATGGTGTGATCTTCGTTATCTTTGTTATGATGTATTTGTTTATGTATGTTAAAAAATAATAAGGTATCAGGGCTCCAGTTGAGTACTAGGAGTAAAATGGTGTGTTATTATTATTATTATTATTTTTTTTTGAAGAGAGTGAGTATGTTAACTTACAGTATACAGTTGTTCTGTTCTATATATATATGTCACGCCCAGCTCCGTACGATCCTCGTGTGTGCCACGCCCACCTCGTTACCTCGTGTTAATCCCTGATTGTCCTCATCTGTTTCCTGTTCCTTTTGACTTGTCCTGTGTATATTAGTCCGCATCTCCCATTTTCTCCCAGATCGGTCATTGTGTATTGTCATGTAGTTTGGTGTTCGCCTGTTGTCTGCTCGGAATAAACCCCCTTTTGAGTATTCCCGGCTTACTCGCCTGCTTCCCCGGCTCGCCTGCCTGCCGAATGTGACATAATGACCGATCTCGACAACGCACCTCCGCGGATCGAGGACCAACGCCTCGAACTGCTCAGCGAGGTGATTTACTGGCTGAACCTGCCAGAGGTCCGTGAGGACCCTGGACTACGGGACCTAGCCAGCAAGAGCAGGACCCTCCTTCAGGAGATGACCTCGCTCACGGACGCGCACGTCATAGTCGACATGCGCGAAAATCTCCGGCAGCTGGTGGAAGGGGTGACAGAGAAGCGGCTCCAACCGCTCGCTCTCTCCGGGGCTTCTCCGTCGCAGCCAACCCCAAGTCAGCGAAAGAAGAAAAGGCGCCGGGGAAAAGGCAAGGAAGAAGCCCCGACGATCTTCGTGGGGGTGCCAGTGGGAGGACACCGCTGCTGCCCGCCTGATCAGCCGCAGTGAAAAGCCGCCACACTTATCACTATCGGCTGGCGCGCCTGGGCCAGGGCGGGATACACGCAGTAAGGGACGCTATTCCCCGGATCCCTAAAGCCCTTAAAGGGGCAGCTCCGGACCTGCCTGCTCCGAACCTGCCTGTTCCAGTCCTGCCTGCAGTCCCTGCAGCTGACGCCGCTCTGCCCGCGGCACCGCCTGCTGCTGCTGCCGCCACACTGCCCGCAGCACCGCCTGCTGCTGCTGCCGCCGCACTGCCCGCGGCACCGCCCGAGGTGCCTGCGGAGGCGCCCCCTGCTGGCCGCACGCCCGAGGTGCCCGCGGCCCTGCCTGATGCCGCCGTGAGGTAACCGGCAGCCATGATGAAAGAAAAGGCTGCAATAGAGGCAAGTCTTCACGTGTTAAAACAAGAAAAAGAAGCTACTGCAGCATTAAAAGAGGCGGCAATATTCGAAGAAGCAGTCGCCGCGGCAGCCGAATATGGGGAAGAACGCTCTCTTGGTGGGTTACAGGGTTTCACTCTTGAAGATCCAATAGAACGCACCAAAGACTATATAGAAACGCAGTCATTTGATACACATGTTCCACAAGAGCTTCAAGAGGCTATGCCGCCGCCACCAATTGTTTATCATGACACAGTGAAAACCCAACCCCCAAGGCACAAGATTCACTGTATGAGTCCTTTAAGGAGGAGAATGAACACAGAAGCATTGCTGGAAAGGGCTATACACCTCCCTCTGCTCCAAAGGTATTTTTGCCAAAGCAGAAATATTCACCTGTTACTCCTGACACTCAAAGGAGACATAAAGCAGCTACTCCTCCAGCCTCTCATCATGCCCAGTGTAACAAATACTCATCTTTAACACCTCATACCCCTGACTTAGCCCAGTATCTAATGAGAAAAGAAATGGTGAGCTCTGGACTCCTTGCCTTTGATGATAGCCCAGAAAATTACTGGGCATGGAAAGCGTTTTTCTTAGCAGTAACAAGGGAGCTAAACCTATCTGATCAGGAAGAGCTCAACCTACTGGTCAAATGGCTGGGGCACGAGTCATCATCTCTAGCCAAGCGGATAAGGTCAGTACATGTAAATAATCCTCAAGCAGGTGTTTTTATGGTATGGGAGCGCTTGGAGGAAACATACGGAAGCCCAGAGGTCATTGAAAGTGTGCTACTGAAAAAACTAGATACTTTCCCACCTATTTCTAACAAGGACACACACAAGCTCAGGGAGTTAGGTGACTTGTTAAAAGAGCTAGAAGCTGCAAAGGCTGAGGGACTCTTGCCTGGACTCATGTTTCTAGACACAGCTAGAGGCGTGAATCCAATAGTAGAAAAGCTTTCCTTCTCACTGCGGGAACGCTGGATCACACAGGGATCCAAATATAAGGATGATTATCGTGTCCCTTTCCCACCATTCACCTTTTTTGTTGACTTTGTATATTCCCAGGCTGAGACCCGTAACAACCCCAGTTTTGCACTTAACCTTTCCTCTACCCCCAGCCAACTCAAGGTTGAAAAAGCACCAAACTACTTTCGTAAAGCAGATGTAACAGTTAGGAAAACTGATGTTACTGCCACAGTTAGTGCATCGCAGAACAGCACGGCTGTGAAGAAAAATGAACCAGATAAACAGTGTCCGATACATAATAAACCTCATCCGCTGTCAAAATGCCGTGGATTCCGAGGAAAACATCTTGATGAAAGGAAAACATACTTGAAGGAGAATTCAATCTGTTTTCGATGTTGTGCCAGCACCAAGCATATAGCTAAGGATTGCAAGACTACACTTAAATGTATAGAGTGTGAAAGCGACAAACATATCTCAGCAATGCATCCTGGTCCAGCCGCATGGTCGTTTGGTGGGCAGGCTCAACACTCACCAGAGGATAGGCAAAGCGGGGAGAGTGAAGATCTAGCACCCCCTATAGTCACTTGCAAGTGCACAGAGATATGCGGCGCCGCTCCCAAGCCCAGATCCTGTCGAAAAATCTGCTTGGTCAAGGTTTCCCACACTGACCATCCAAGTAAGTCTCACAGGGTGTACGCAGTACTAGATGACCAAAGCAACTGGTCTTTAGTAAAATCACAATTCTTTGATCTGTTAGACATCAAAGGCAGAGCATCCCCCTACACTCTAAAAACATGCTCCGGCACAGTGGATACTGCAGGGAGGAAAGCAAGTAACATCATAGTGGAATCACTTGATGGGAAAACCAAGTTGACACTTCCTACCTTGTTGGAGTGTAACTACTTGCCAGTGCATCAAATATTTTCCTCACCTCAGACCAGTGGCTGACAAGATCCCACCGCTCGACACCAGTGCTCCCATCTTGCTGCTGCTAGGCAGGGATATTTTGAGCTTGCACAAGGTACGTGAACAGCAAAATGGGCCCCAAAACTCACCATATGCCCAGCGTCTTGACCTTGGCTGGGTCATAGTTGGGGAGTTATGCTTAGGTGGCGCTCACAAGACAGAGGAAGTCAACGCCTACAAGACACATATCCTTCAAAATGGACGCTCCTCTTTCCTTAAGCCATGCACTAACAACATCCAAATAAAAGAGAGGTTTAAAGGTCCGACTCAGTGTGCTCTTCAAACGCCGTCACATAGTGAGGAGATCTTTCAAGAGATGTGTCAGGATGGTCTGGGGGAAAATGTGTTTCAGAAAACACCTGAGGATAACAAACCAGCCATGTCAGTTGATGACAATAATTTTCTCAGAATTATGGACAATGAAATGTACATAGACCACGAAAACCACTGGGTGGCACTGCTACCCTTTCGTTTACCTCACAGGCCCCTTCCTAACAATAGAGAACAGGCCTCTCCAGCGTGCATTTAGAAGGAGACCGGATATGAAGGAGCACTTCTTTGACTTTATGCAGAAAGTCATTGACAACCACCAGGCAGAACCAGCTCCACAACTACAGCCAGGGCAGGAGTGTTGGTATTTGCTGACCTTTGGACTATATCACCCACAGAAGCCTAGGAAAATAAGAGTTGTTTTTGATTCCATCGCAGAGTACGAAGGAATATCACTGAAAAACATGCTTCTCAGTGGACCCAACCTCAACAACACTCTAGTTGGTGTCCTACTAAGGTTCAGGAGAGAAAAAATAGCTGTTACAGCCAATGTGGAACAGATGTTCTATGGGTTCATGGTCAGAGAGGACCACCGCCATTTCCTTCGGTTTCTGTGGTACAAGGATAATGATCCAAACAAGGAGATCATTGACTACTGGATGACTGTGCACGTGTTTGGGAACAGCCCGTCCCCAGCTGTAGCAACATATAGAATGAGGAAAGCTGCAGAACATGGAGAGACTGAACACGGTACAGCCGCAAAGCATTTCGTCTACAAATTTTTATGTCAACGATGGACTTGCCTCAGTGGCCAAGGAGGTTGAAGCTATCAATCTTCTGCAGCGAACCAAGGCCCTGCTGGCTGAGTCCAACTTAAGACTTCACAAGATAGCTTCAAATAGCCCAAAGTCATGGAGGCTTTTCCTGTGGAAGAATGAGCAAGTGACTTCAAAGATATGGAGTTGGGAGCAGACCCCTTGCCCCTCCAGAGGAGTCTGGGTTTAAGCTGGGAACTTCATACTGACAGTTTTACCTTCCGAGTATCTAGAGATGTAAAACCAATCACTCGGAGAGGCATGCTGTCCACGGTAAATAGTCTTTATGATCCCCTTGGATTCGCTTCCCCCGTCACGGTCCAAGGAAAGGCATTAGTGAGAGACATTTCCTCAGATCAGTATGAGTGGGACACACCTCTCCCACCAGAGAAAGAGACACAGTGGAAGGCATGGACTGACTCCATAATTGAGCTTGAACAGGTTTGCATTAAGAGGGCTTACATTCCAGTCTCCATGTCATGTATGAAACAGAAAGAACTATGTGTTTGCAGACGCTTCGATTTTGGCGATAGCTGCTGTAGCCTACCTGCATGCCTTGGATTCTGAAGGAAGATGTAATGTAGGGTTTGTAATGGGAAAATCAAAGCTTGCTCCTTACCCCACGCACACTGTACCTCGCCTGGAGTTGTGCGCAGCAGTCTTGGCGGTCGAGCTGGCAGAAGTGATCCGATCTGAAATATATATAGAGTTGCAAGCAGTCAGGTTCTTCACAGATAGTCGCATCGTGCTGGGCTACATCCACAACAGTTCACGTAGGTTCTATACCTATGTAGCTAACCGAGTAGCTCGCATTCGAGGTGCTACTGAACCAAAACAGTGGCAGTATGTGTTGACTGACCAAAACCCTGCAGATCAGGGAACCAGACCAATTGCAGCAGCTCACCTAGCCTCATCCAGTTGATTGCTTGGCCCTCCCTTTCTCAGTCAGTTGAGTTCAAGACAGGATGATGAAGCAGAATCATTCAAGCTTGTGCAACCAGATGCAGATAAAGACGTTCGGGCCCAAGTCACCTGTCTCGTAACCAAGACTACGGAACAGTCTCTTGGGGCAGCAAGGTTTGAAAGCTTCTCTGTTTGGAAGAGTCTAGTAAGAGGCATGGTGAGTCTCGTTCATGTAACTAAGTCATTCTCCAGAGAGACTAGGACTGAAAAATGTAAGGGGTGACATCAATGCAGTCAGTTGCTCACCACAGAGCGTTCTCAAGCAAAGATGGGTATCTTCAAGGCTGTGCAGGAGGATGTGTATAAAAGGGAGCTGAAACGCTTAACTCAGGGTACTAGAGTGTGCTGCCAAGGTCCCCTTGCAAAGCTGGATCCCTTCATTGACAAGAGCGGATTGATTAGAGTTGGAGGTCGGATACACAGCGCAGATTTGGAAGACCAAGAGAAACATCCACTCATCCTACCAGCTGGCCATCATGTGACCACTCTTCTGGTCTGACACTATTATGATAAAGTAGCTCACCAAGATCGGCACTTCACATAGGGAGCATTGCGCACCGCAGGTGTCTGGATAGTAGGAGGGAGGAGAATCATCTCTAGCATATTAAAATGCGTCATCTGTAAGAAGTTGAGAGGCAAGAGAGAAGTTCAAAAGATGTCAGACCTGCCAGCTGACAGGCTAGCAACAGACCCGCCTTTTACTCATGTAGGGCTTAATGTTTTTGGCCCGTGGAGTGTCACCACCCGACGGACACGAGGTGGAGCTGCTGAGAGCAAGAGGTGGGCAGTCATTTTTGCTTGTCTAAGTACAAGAGCTGTGCACCTTGAAGTTATTGAATGCATGTCGACCTCGAGCTTCATCAACGCCAAGTCCAGAGCTTGGCAGACTCCTTCTGGAAAAAGTGGAGCTTGGAGTATTTGGCAACACTTCAACCGCGCAGGAAGTGGACCTCAGAGAAGCCTGGTCTCCAGGAAGGTGACATTGTATTGATAAAGGATGTTCAAGCAAAACGTAACGAGTGGCCTCTTGGACGGATAGTTAAGGCCATTGCCAGCTCGGACAGCAAGGTCCGTAAGGTCATTGTGAAGACTCTTAACCAAGGGGTAATTAAAGAATATCTTAGACCCCTTAGTGATGTTGTTTTACTTATGCCACAGAAGAAAGTGTAATAGCGGTATAACTTATTATACCAAGCGGGGAGTGTTCTGACTCCTGTCAGTGATGGGAAGGGTTAAGTTTCCCCCTGGTGGTAATTTGAGTTACTGCAGCTTTAATGACCAGGAACTTCAGTGTTTATGCACAGGCTACAAGTGCTCCACCACAGAAAGTTGGTTGTCTGAGCCTTAGAGTGGAAACAACAGTGAGTATGGATCCAAATGATTATTTTAGTTGTTTCGTGTTACTGTGATATTGAAGATGATGTTTGAGACATTTATTTTAAGCCACGAAAACCGTACTAACTATGCTAATCGCGAAGCTAACCATTAGCAAGAGGCTAGTTTAGCTGCTTTGGCGAATTCAGTTTATTGTCAAGCCTCGTTTGTGTTATATGTTATATTTATGTGCAAACCATCATTGCTGTTTACTGTATTAACGAACCAGTGTTGTTGCATATATTTTATTTCAATTGTAACATTGTATGTATTTCATCTGTGTTGCAGTTTTACAAAAAAGAAAAATAACTGAGAGGATTCAGTAAAGCAACTTTAGTCAAATCTACTGGGTCTCTCAAATTTGTTCGCTATCTGTCAGCCAGGACAGAATAGGCACCCTGTGCTTTTCAAAGATGAGAGCAGGTTCACACTGAGAACATGTGACAGATGTGAAAGGGTCTGAAAAGTCGTTATGCTGCATGTAACATTGTTCAGCATAACCGGTTTGGTGGTGGGTCAGTGATGGTCAGGGGAGGCATATCCATGGAGGGACACACAGACCTCTACAGGCTAGAC
>JAOYFF010000094.1:30216231-30243839 GCA_025773925.1 Cryptomyrus ogoouensis | reverse complement strand
TTGGGGGGGTGGCTCAGTGAGTTAGGATGCTGGGGGGGGTGTGGTTCAGTGGGTTAGGATGCTGGGGGGGGGGTGTGCACATCCATCCATCCATTAATCTATCCATCTTACATAACATTTTTCCAATACAATGTGATGGCCATTCCAAGAAGCACAGGACATTTAAACACTTACTCATCATAATCTAAAGGGTCCACAGGCTGCAACAGCAGAACAACATCATTGCTGCATGAATTCTCCACATTAAGCAGTTTTAGCAGCACTAAGACGATGGTTCCTCTGGTCTGGCTACAGGGAAGGAACAGAGTAATGCAGCAGACATTAGACCATTAACACATGCCAAAAACGCCTTGCTGCCGCCCCGATGCATCACTTACCCCATTATTCGTAGTGATAATCTGCTGTAGCTGACAGCTTAATAGGACGACCGGCATGCAGCACCATGTCACTGGGTTTTATGGTGCGAAATGGGAGCTCATAAAGATCACGCATCATCTGTGCACACACGTGCGTGCATTCAGACACGTATCCAGCATGGCTGCGTGCCTGGCAGAAACTCTCACAGTTATCTGGGAGTGATATTTATTAAGTCCACTTACTGTGTGCCTTTGGATTGATAGGCACATGCAAAGTATCCAAACACTAGGCAATGAAATTTGCTGGGTTTGGACTGAGGTAACAATCACACTCCCTAATAAATACCGCAAAGCATTTCTGAAGAAGAGAAATTTCAGTATATGCTTAGAACTATAGATTAAACTGGGATCCATATAGGAAGTCTTGGAGGTTGCATTTCAGTGCACTATGAGTGTGCATGTTACCAATTTCCATTGAAGGTTTAAACCATGCCTTGCAAAAATAAATTTAAGTCCCCACTAATGTAATGGATGTTATCTGGTGTGCATGGATGCCCTGTGTGCATTAATGCAGAGTGGGCAGCCAAACAAACAATTGTAATGCTCAAAGGAAGTAAAAATGAATGAAGAGTTTAATTTCAGAAAATGGCAGTTATCAATTTTATATATCAAAGTGCCTTCCAAAAGCATTTTTTTTATAAAATGGACTTAAAAATAGAATATGTTTGTTGCTAGACAGCGAATGAGAAATAAGTAGATTTTTAAAATAATTTGTGGTTTGGTTCATTTACTGTGGAATATAATTGAATTAGTATTCCACACAGGAAAGCTTGGTGGCATTGGATGTCCTTTGATGCAAACCGCTTCATTTAATAACAGCAATAAATGCTGAAGGGAGTATGAATTCTGGTCCCTCTGGCATTAGCTACTGGGCACAGCTGCTTTTTACACAATATCCGAACAATCCCTTGCATTCGTGCTGCGAAGAAAGCAATCTCTTGTGCAGCTTTACCTGTCATTCCAGACGTGAGCAATTCATCAGTTAGCAAAGCTGAACATTTACATTAACGAAAAAAAGCCACGGATCTGCCAAAACAAGCGTAGATGAAACCGGTCTGTCAAGAGAGAGGTTTGGGGGATTTATGAGATGCGGCTGCTTTTCTGATGCCTGAGTCTCCCACAAAGTGCTGATCAATAGGCATAACACTCTGGATTTCATTCATACGAGTCACTCATTTTGTTTTAGCGATTTTCTTTCGGTTATGCTACACACTTGAAATTAATTTCTGAACAATCCCAAGTTTAGCCGGCGCTCAGTCACCAGTGCATTTCTCTCAAAGTCATGGAACCATTTTTAACCATGTAATCCAGTCATCAGCAAGCCCAAGCGAGCCCCAGTTTCAATCACAGCACGCAGTGCCATGGTTCTTATAATTCCTGTCTATTGAATGGGACGTTTGCACTGTTGATAACGTTGACTTGTTTTTCTTTCCTCAATGGCCAATCAGGGGCTTCTCTAAGTACAGCAAAGCTGCTGTTTATATCAGTCTGCCCAGGGAGGGGAAAGGCCTTGGAGAATGAAAAAAGCAGGATTTTATAAGAACAGTTATTGGCTTTTCTGAACAGACACTGCACCTCCTAGAGCTGACAGAAGGTCATAACTAGATGATCGATGACATGCCGGCCTTTACTTCTGCATTTCCATTTTGGCCAGTGCCGTTGTTCAGGCAAGCAATGTTCTGTCCTTTCCCGGTCCCTGATGGGCTGCTTTGGTACTGGGTGTATTTGCTGTTAAAATTTCAAAGCTCAGTTTGTAATAAAACAAAAATATACTGGGTTACACAGTGGTTAGCACTGTTACCTCTGGGACCTCTGGGTCTCTGCCATGATTCCACGAGTGTGGAGTTTGCATGTTCTCCCCGTGTCGTCGTGGGGTTTCCTCCGGGTACTCTGGTGTCCCCCCATAGTCCAAAGACATGCTGAGGTTAATTGGAATAATCAAATTTCCCAGTGATGTGTGTGTGCCCTGTGATGGGTTGGTGCTCCATCCTGGGCTTTTTCCCTGCCTTGCACCCATAGGCTCCAGACCCCCCGTCACCCTGAACAGGACAAGTGGTTTCAGAAAAGGGATTGATAGTATATACTGGGTTGCTGCTTAAATATAGTGACAATGCTGCCACTGACTCCCCAGGGATGAGTGGACAGAAATGTGGACTGTAGCCTGGTACTCTGATGTTACTATAATGTGCCACAGGTTTGGTCTAACATGCTAAACCATTGAGTTACTGGGAGCAGCAGTCACTCAAGAGGGTGCCATTGTCATCTGAGATCTCCCGGCTTGGCTCCAGGTCACTGCTCAGAGATCTCAAATGTACCCCCATCCCCGCTGCATTGGCGATCAGCGCCAGACTGGCATCCCATCCAGGTTGCACCTCGCTTTGCACCCTCGTGGCTGCTGAGTAGAGAAGGATGATGTTACTGAACATATGCTGTGCGGGCGAGCTGCAGGAACTCACTCCGGCAGGGTGACAGTCCCTCTGCTCGTTTTCACATTTGTTCTCCTTTTGTGAACAAATGCAGAGACACGACATTGAACTCATGCAACATTTAACTTGAGTGATGAGGTCATAGCATAATATATCCCCATAATTATATCCCCCACCTCCTTGTTTTATTTGACTTAATTCTACTGAATGGGCAATACAATTTGCCACGCAGGGGGCAGGGTCCTGACAGGTAGACCGCCCCCGTTAAGGATCCGTGCAGGTTTCATGCGAGGACGAGGCATAGTGCAGGTCAGAACAGAAAATGTGGACGACCCACTTGCGGCTCACCAGACGGTGGTTTATTTAACAAAACAGAAGATACTAAGAACACAACAAAAACCAAAAGGGCCACGAGGGGTCAAAAACAAAAGGGGATAAACAAAGACTAAATTTACAAAAGGGTCAAGACAGGCAGGCTACAGACAGAATATTCAAAACCATCACTGGACATCCAACTATCACAAACACACATATCACCAGACACAGGAACTAGAAAAACTCATACAAATGCAACACTAGGGAATAAAAAATAGAAAAACAGAGGGGGCGGGATTCAAACATGCAACAGAAGGTTGATAGACCACCACATGCTCAATGAGTTGAGCCATGCGGCCGACAGGGAACAGGAGGAAAACACAAAGACCGACAACACAAGGGACAGGATGACCAGCAACGCCTGCTGGCCAAACGGGGAAGGGACACAGAGTGGGACAAGAGGAGCTGACCCTGACCCCCCCCAGTGCCCCTGAAAGTCTATCCCACTTTATTGACGGCCCTCTTTATGACAGTTGCCACCTTAAATTAACATGATTAGTTTCACGTTGACGTTCATCTGGCACCATGAACATTCCTCCGTCACCCTTGATCAGCATGCAAGCAATACGCTACTGAGTGTATTTTGATCTATCTAGCTATGGGAATTTCTGAACACACTGCAAAGCGGCGCTGTGACAGATGGACATAGAGGAGAGCATCTCTGAATGGAGGGCCTCTCTGGCCAATAGCAGTCTGACTCAGTCACGGCGCAGGACACATATTAATTGATTTAATGCATTAGACGCTCCACTTATTCCCAGAGAGCTGGGCTGATGAAAAATGGAAGCTCTGCTACACACGGATATTGCACATTTTAATTTTTTCTCAAAAATCTGCTCGTTGGTAATCGAATGACTGAAATGCTTTAAGTGCAAAAACAGGAAGTAACCCGAGACCAGCCTGCACATGGCACAGTCAGTGCTTCCACCTAAGGACCATGGGGAAATGGGAAACGTCACTTATTCTGCAGTCGGTACTGGGTTCAGGGAGGATCTGATTATGCTACAAGAGCTCTGAGCTCTGATCTACTCCCAGAATGAGTGAGGAGCACATTTCTTCCATAAGGGATGGATGCTGTAACCCTCTAACCAGTTTATGCACCGTTCAGATCCTGATTTATTTCACTGTTATTGTTTGTTCAAGGAAAATGAAAGCTACCGGTCCGCACTCAATATGACAGCATCCATTCTCTTATGTTACAACGTCAACTTTCCAAAATAAATTCTGCATCCTCTGGATAAGTTTTTTAAGTTGTACACATCTATATATGCCCCCAAATAAACTGTATATGTACAAACACCCAAACCATTTAAAATTCTTATAAAACGGTGGGGGTGCGGTGGGTATCGCTGTGTCCTCACATGTTCAGTGCTGGGGGGTTTCTCCCTGTCCTTTGCTCTGTGGAATTAGTAGGTTTTCCCTGGGCTTGTCTGAGTTTCCTCCCTTAGTCCAAAAACATGCGGTTTGGTGAACTGGAATGTCTGAAGCACCCATAGTGTGAGAGTGTGTACCCATGATTTACGGGCACCGTGTCAAGGACACTCCCTGACCGGTGCACTCTGCTGCCTGGGACAGACCCCAGGCTCAGTATGGCCCTATGCTGGGTAAGTGCTTAGGGAAGATGAATGAACAAAGGAGCATTAGTTAGCTTTTTTAACACTGTTATTCATAATGTATTTTAACAATACATTCAACAGAATAACCTTGCCAATTATTAAAGAACAAAATCGTATTAAGAATAGACAGAACATGCATCACATAGACTATTATATTTGTAATTCCTGTGTCTAGTTTCATGATAATTAACTGGTTTCATAATGTTTAACTTGTGTTTTTCAGTTCAAATTCCAGAAGGGCTGTAAATTTAAGGATAAGAAATGTATATAGTCTTCATTTTTCAAGTAAATCGTATACAGGCATAAGCAGTTTTGAATAACAATATCAGTTCATTTAAATAATGGATTGTTAATTGGAAATAAGTTTTGAAAATATTAAACTATCTTTATGGGGCATGCACAGTTCGTTTGTTCTCCAACACAGGAGACCCCTGTCAGTATTTTAAGATGTCTGTTTTAGCACAAATTGGTATGAATGACTACCCACAAATGCAATCTGAATTCTTAATAGAAAGAATTGAAAGTGCCCTTGAATTCGGCTATACTTGATTGCCAGAGTGGACAACCTTTCATATCTCTTTTTATAATTAATTACTTCTTATACATGAAGGTGCATTGAATGAAATTGGATTCAACAGCACTGTTTTAAGATCCTGAAAGTAAATTGTATTGTGTAGTTTTTTACCAATTAACCATAAAAATGTTTGACTTTATTATATGTTTATTGCAGTGTAATTCTAAAATGTCACTGGTTTAAATCACATAAATATGAGTCCATCTATATAAGAGTTTAACTAATATTGTTTTTCAAACAGAAGTATGGTCATTACTTTCACCTCGCATGTGTCTTCATTCCATCCAGAAAGGATTACAGTAGTGGCCCTAAGGTCAGTTACCCCCAGTTAATCATCATCATTATCTTCTCACCACTTTTCCTGATGAGGGTCAGAGCATCATGTCCTGCCTGCATTGTCCACCTGACCCTCCTGTCTCCTCCCTAGCGTGACCCTAACAAGCCACACCTGTTACTCATTTGTTGTACCTCTTATTCCTAACCCTTGCGTTATTCACTCCCAGCTGCCTCTCGTTTGCTCCCTCATTTGTCCCATATATACATGCTTCCCAGTCCTGTGTTGCCTAGTCCGGTTATTGACATTATTCCCTCATATTGCCTGTGCCCTGCCTTCCTCTGCAACTCCCATTTTGATCCCTTGCAATCTGGTTTATTCCCTGTTTTATGTTCTGTGTGATTAATTAACCCCCTTTTGTAATTTTTTTAATTAACCCCCTTTTGTTTTGCAACCATACTTGCCATTGAGTCCTTCATCCCGCCCGACAAATCAGGCCGTTCATTCCAGGGTCATAGACCCTAGGTTGTTATTGGGGAACCTCACCTATTCTCAAGGTTGCCGGGAAATATATTTCCTACAACGTGTCCTGTATCTGCCGCAGGACCTCTCAACAGAGCAGCTCCTTGCTGGCATCCTTGTGAGATCCTCGAATCACATCCCCTGTCTCCTCTTAAGGAGTACACTCACCAGAGAGTAACACCCACTCTAAATTACTTTGACTTTGTGCTAAGTATGCAGTTAAAGTGCTTACTACATCCAAATGAAGACTGTAAAGTAGCGACCTTGATACCCCATATTCCTGCAGCACCTCCCACGTATCTATATGCTGGGGTATGCAACTAATATGCTTTCTTCACATCCACAAAGCACTGATTAGTATATGGCTGCAAATAATCACACAACCCGAAGAAGAAGAATTGGTACAATGTTCTACAGCCAGGTCAGAATCTGCAATATTTCTCCTGAATACTTGGTTCGACCATTGTGCAGAATTTACTTGGGGCTTGAGGTTTGTTAGATGCTGACTGTTGCGCTCCACTATAGCTAGAACACAGCCACTATTCCTCCCATATTTCCAAATGGATTTCATCCACCCCTGCAGTCATTCCACTAGGGAGCCTTCTGACCAGCATCGAAACTTTAGCTGTAGTGATAGACTCTGATCTACCAGAAGTTTCCACCAGATGGACTTCCTTCCTTATGTATGCCTTCCACTGCTGCATCCCCAGAGCCGGTCAGCACTAATTCACTCCTGTTGAACACAACCTGAGCAAAGTCCCGTCTCCCCCTCACAATTACCGGTTTGTTAAAACATCTCCAAATTCCACAAATAGCCAAACTTCCTGCCTTTGTTGCAACCCTTCATGCCTGTCATTCTTTTTTATCCAACTCAGGAGAGTAGGACTGCCCTGAAGGCAGCTAAACAGCTTCCCTAGTTACTGGTGTCCACCAGCAGGTCCTAGGGATGTCACCCTGACAAACTCCAACCTTTAGGCAACAATTGAAACCTTGAACATGTTTGACTCAGACATGTCACTGGCTTCAGTCAGCACATGGAATTCACCTCTGTGTGTTGAGATATGGTCAGCTACATCCAGACAATACCTTTATGTCTCCCAAAACAGCTTAAGCTTCTTGCCTGTGGGGAAAGTAACATTACATACTTCCTAATCCACTGTCCCATGCCAAGATCCATCAGACCACCCTACAACACACACCTCTTGAGGGGGGGTCTCTGTAACCCTATTCCAGGCAGGGTACCCTGGTCTTTTTTGGTACCTACCCAAGGGCATTACATTGGGTTGAAGATTGGGGATGTTGAGGTCTAAACCCATTTAAGGGGCTCCAGGGGGTTCTATTGGCTGGTTTTGATTATGGGGGGGTTACAACCCCCAATCCCCCCATGATTTACGCCCATATACCTATCAGGTGGGAAAGTTTGATGGATTATAATATGTGGCTTCTTCCCACAGACCTATTCACCTAGGGGAGTCTCACCAGGAGCTCAAGCCCCAGACAATATAGCTGAATAGATCAATGAAGCACAACCCCCCACCCCCCAACACACACGCACACACACACACAAACACACACACACACACACACCACAGAGGGTCGCAGGGCTTGGAGAAGTCTACCAGTTAACATTATTGGCAAACATTCAAATAATAATTTCAAGGAAAGAAAAGCTCCTGTGCCGCGATGGGTTGCCCACCCCTTCCTGCCTTGTGCGCATATCTTCTGGGATAGGCACTGGGCCCCCCCACGACCCTGCAAAGAACAAGTGCCTGTGGAGAATGGATGAATGGAAAAACACTACTTTCTGAGGGCTTTCTAGTGTTTCGTTTGGTATCAAAAAAAATGGATAGATTCCTACCAGTCTAATCCGCCTTGGGTGTCAGGCAGGACCCATGTTAAGGTGAACCTGGCCGGGGATTCCCTGAGGAATGGGGGTGCTGTGCCAGGGATTCCCTGAGGAATGGGGGTGCTGTGCCGGGGATTCCCTGAGGAATGGGGGTGCTGTGCCAGGGATTCCCTGAAGAATGGGCGTGCTGTGCCGGGGATTCCCTGAGGAATGGACGTGCTGTGCTAGGGATTCCCTGAAGAATGGGAGTGCTATGCCGGGGATTCCCTGAGGAATGGGGGTGCTGTGCTAGGGATTCCCTGAAGAATGGGGGTGCTGTGCCGGGGATTCCCTGAGGAATGGGGGTGCTGTGCCAGGGATTCCCTGAAGAATGGGTGTGCTGTGCCGGGGATTCCCTGAGGAATGGGTGTGCTGTGCCGGGGATTCCCTGAGGAATGGGGGTACTGTGCGGGATGGTTTTCACTTCGCACACTTTACTGCAGTGTTTCAGCTCATATACCTCTCTCACGGGTGTGGCAGCACGTATCTGCTTTTGGTTACGTCTCCTTGCCTTTTCAGTCTGCTCTTATGTTAGATGGTGCTGTGAAGAGATGGCCAGACTCTGTCCTGTCTCAATATCCTCAGTCCATAGGGGATGTGGTGGTGGGGGGTTATCATGTGGCCACAGGAAGGAAAGTGACAGGTGATGTCAGCTGGCTGGTGAGGCTGGCATCGGAGGCTTATTGTATGAAGTATGATTGTATGGCTAATTGTATCCCTGAATGTGGAATGGTTGAAGCAGTAGGGTCTTCCTCCTGCAATGTCCCTCCACTAGAGGGCACTCCTGTTTGTTTGTGTAGCAAGAGCTCCGTTCACCTCTAGGGGGGAAACACTTATCAGGACTCAATCATGTATAGCAATTGTATAAACTTTAAATTAAGTAGAAGTTCTTAACTTTAAAACGGCCATCAGTGAGATTTAGTACTTATGTATTTTCCACTTGAGTGTCTTTGATCATTAGTGTGTTTCTACTCCACTATCCCTATTAGATCTGAATGAAGCCATCCCGGAGACAGAGTTACTCGACAGCAGTTTGCAGAAGGCCCGCGCTCAGCTGTCCGTCAAAGCCAGGAGGCACCGCCCCTCGCGCTCGCGGTTCCGTGACAGCGTGAGCTCCACTGAGGGAGATGAGAGCCTGGAGAGGAAGGTGCTGCAGAACATGTTAACTCCGCTGTGCTTACCGTAATGTTTGGGGGAGATGGTCACATTTGCTGTGCTTACCGTAATGTTGGGAGGAGATGGTCACCTCTGCTGTGTTTACCGTAAAGTTTGGGGGAGATGGTCACCTCCGCTGCGTTTACCGTAAAGTCTGGGGGAGATGGTCACCTCCGCTGTGTTTCCTGTAAAGGGTGGGGGAGATGGTCATCTCCACTGCATTTACCATACAGTCTGGGAGAGACCGTCTTCTTTTCTTGTAATTTATCGCAAAATGCACTATGGTGTCATATTATGTCATGACAAAAACCAGATAAACATAGTGATTTAGAAGACTCATGTTTACCGGTGAAGGTGAAATAATGGCATAGGAGAAAGTTTAATATTGGGGAGGACACAACTTAATAATTTAAATGTAAAGGTCTATTTTTTGAAGGGGACGAATGAAGCCATATTAAATATTGGGGGGGTACATGCTGCCCAGTTCCTACCCCGCTCAGTTACGCTCTATGTCACTGAAGTAAGCATTTTAATACCAGGCACAAGAAGCCCATACACGTCAGCTGCTTTTTAAGTGTATGTCAACATCCTGCATTACTAATAAAAAGCAACATTACACATGCAAATACGTATCTGCCATTATTCTGACAGCACAGAAGTATGACATATTTCCAGAGACAATGTGGTTTAAAGGTTTGCTGGAATGTAAAAATGAGACATACACAAAACACTCTATGCTATACTGTGCTGCTACATCTATTACACAATCCTGCCTCATCGCACACTTTGCCTCCTATCCCTGACACTATTTTGTACCGACACACACTTTGGATGATCTGAGTGAAATGGGTCTTAGGAGACGTCCCAGCAGCTCGTCACCTTGTGTGTTTGTCCCCCAAGTCTATAGACAGCTATGGCAGCCCCATGCAGAACATGCGCTCTCCTCTCCACTCGGCCATCCACGGGTCGTCCGTCTCGCCTGACTCCCTGCTCTCTTCCTCGCCCGTGCTCCGGAGCCCGGCCTTCGCCTTCGACACCTCCATGGTGCGCCGAAGCCTGGAGGAGGGCGAGGCCACCCTGCCCGCCCCCCGGGGCCGCTATAAGCAGCTGACCAACACGCCGTCACAGGAGGCCCTGTGCCCCACCCCTAGGGGCTCACCCCCCAGCTCGGACAGCTCGCCCGTCTACATCCGCCGGGAGCAGCACGCCGAGAGCGAAGGTTACGCTGCTGTCACTATTCTCACAGCTGACTGTCACCTTAGGGTCACTTAAAACTGGGGATTCCAGCTCTGGTACCTTAAAATGCCAGGCTTTATCTTCCATATACAGCTCTGAAAAAAACGAAGAGGCCACAGCAAAGTTTTCACTCATTTCTCAATTTATGGGTGTGTGTCTGTGTAAAACTCTGTAACTCTAGCCTGGTTCTTCCCTGTTTCTAATTAATGAATGACTTCTTCCTTGCTTTATGGGTCTTCAGTCCTGCTTGTAGGAGCCTGATACGAACTGTCCTAGCAGTGCACCTCACACCTGCACTTAATGTTTTCCATTGTTTTTGAAGATCAGTTGAGGTCATCCTCCAATTTATGAAGCACTGCCGAATAAGTTGACGGTCATCTCCGGCATTAGAAAGTTGCTTCTGCCCTCTACCTGGCTGGTTTCTGGTCGTTCCCAGTGTCTCCTGCTTCACTTTATTCTTGTGTGCTGATGTCTTAGAAATTTTGAACCTCGAAGCAACCTGCTACTCAGCATAGCCTTCTGCCAGCAGAACCACGATTACCCAGGATTTTAAAAGGCTGATTTTCACAAAATATAGAGTGGTCTCTTCATTTTTTCCAGAGCTGTACAGTAATGCGATTGATTTTAGAGAGAACCTGCTGATGGGTTTCCATTTACCAGAAGATGCTGTCTGTCTCTGCTCTGTATTGCAAAATCAGCCATGATAAGTTATCAAATATCACACGTGACAGGAAAATTGACTGTTTTGAGGTTGAGAATAGAGGAGTAATCATTGGTTTCATTGAAATGTAAATCACGTGTTGAGTTATAAACTGAAGGTTTGGGACATGAAAATGAAGGTTGGTATGTAATGTGTTAACCAAATTATATAAAATCTCCTGTCATAAGCTTTCATTTTTTGGGAAATTCAAGGTCCCAATTTTCAGATAATTATTATTGAGAACAAAAAATCAAGAACAGAATTACCTTCTAATGCTCAGTAGCTTTGTCCTGAGCTGCCAAGACTAGGCTTGGAATCAAAACATATTGCTACTCATTTCGGGATCAATAATGAAAAGGCAGCTCACTGCTCAACATCACTGCTCTTTTGATGCAATGTTGTGAAGTGTTGTCAACACCTCTTCATATTCAGACGATGGTCTCGACAGTAGCCCTGCGGAGCCAGGCAGTCCCACAGTTATCTTGGACAAAAAAACCAAGAGGAGATTCTTGGATCTGGGGTCAGTCCCTAGTGGTGTCTTGGGCGTACATTATTGATTTTACATGCTCGTTGTGAATTTTGTGACTGATCACCTTTTTCTCCTGGCAGGGTTACACTGCGACGTTCCTATGGAAAAGTTAAGAAGGAGAAGTCTAACAGGCTGTCAGTGGGAAGCAGGTGGGTTCACCGAAGCAACATTAACCCTGAGTGTGTGGGTAAACTGACTCACTGCCTTCCGTATAACACACACCCTGCATTTCAATACAGCAAGGCAACAGAGAACAATTGTAAATCTGCTGCCTCTGTGCATCTGTCAACTTGTCTGACTAACAAAAGCTAAGAGGTGCTTATTTGCACATCGTAAAAATAAATATGTAAAATGAACAAAAAACATAAAAATATAATTTCATAACAATAACAATGAACTAAATCCAGTGTTCTTTACTACCAAGAATGGCACATATCTGTAGTGATAAACGCCCCTACAGCCATAATTATTGTTTTTTAGCTGTTCGGAATTTACTGGCAAAAGCGCCTTAAGTGACTTGGGGAGACTAACATTTATGCAACGTGTTTCCAATATCCAAGTTTGGTATACCAGAGTCAACAGACAGGTCTTATCAACGATAAGACCCCTCTCTCTCTCTCTCTCTCTCTCTCTTCAAAATGTCCCCAAACTGCTGATTATGACTGACTGTAAGCAGCATTAGCAGTAACTAACTCACAGTCACTATTAGCATAATGTTTTTCATGTTGAACATTTACTTGTGAATTTAGATTCTGCCAGTGTCAATACATGTATTTATTTGTTACATTGTGTCTACTAAACCGAAAATGATGTAACAGAACGACACATGACAAATATGTGTATACTGTTACAGCTATAGTATATACCCATATGATGCAATTATGAGTGGATTTATAACATTTCCACAGAATGTGTAACGCAGGCAGCAAGTGAGAGGAGAGGGTCTCTTTCACCTTTTATGGAGACACTGTCTCTGTCCTTGTGGAGAGACTGACCCAGTCTAACCCACAGGGAGCCCTCTGAAAGTCCATCCAGGTCCTCTGGCCCCCCCTTCGTGCCTTTCTCCTGGTTCACTGAGAACATCAGGGGGTCTGCGTCCTCCCCCAAGGCCAGCTCACCAAGCTGCAGGTCTGCTTCCCAGGTAACCAGCAGCCACCACAGCAGCAATCCGAAACCATCTGCAACATTGCGTTTGTGTGTTTGATGGGCCTCTGTGTGTCAGGGGTCGTTATACCGAAGTTCAGCAGTTTGTGCTTTTCCAAGGAGACAAATGACCTTGTTATTCTGGTTTTGTCCAGATGTAGCATGAGATCTTGTGTGTGTGTTCTAACAGCAATACATGTATAAGATATCTTGTAGCAATAGCCTAAAATAAATGATTGCACTGTCAAAACAAAAATGGAATATCATAAAATGTGAGGCTGAAATGTCTGCAATGATTTTATAACATATAACTCATTGATGAACTGGATGAGGACACAATCTTTCATTGCCAGTCTCATTTTACTTTCACCATCATCCTTCAGCAGCAAGTCTGCGGACTCCACTGGCATGTTACTACCTTAGGGCAGAAAAAACTGTGAAGATCTAACACAAAGGTGCCAGAAAGAAGAAGAAAAATATGTAACAGTCTTTCGCATAATTTTCACATTTCTTTGAAGTTAGCTGTGGCTGCCATGTTCTCCGAGATCAAAATCTGAAACCTGAGAAGGCTACTGTCAAAGTGGAATATTTCACTTCAATGTCACATGGTTGGGAGGAACCAATCACAGAGAACAGTGGTGCTGTGGATAGTGGTTAAGGAAATGGAGGAGTAAACTGTGGATGAAGGACGGCAGCAATCAGGAGAGCCCCGCTGGGGTACCTTAAGCACGTCGGAAAAAAAGCCGGAAATGGATAAACTGCTAGAGGATTGTAAGATATTTAATTTATTTTGGCAGAAAGCATCACTTAAAGTAGCAAGTAGCAAGTACTCCAACAATAACCTTTATCTAAAGGTAAAATCTGCAACACCCCAGAAATCCATAAATGCAAACTAGTTCAGCACTCTACCATCTCTGGAACTACAGAAAACCACCATAATTTTCACGGTGCTGAACCTTAGTATATTAGAGGCTTTTATTCCTGTTGTCCACGTCTTTATTCAAAGCCTGAAAACTGACCCACTGTCATTCCGTATGAAAATAACTTTCCATCCTGGACTGTGGATGTTGGGATGGCGAGACTCTGCAGGGCTATTTTCATAAAGGGTACAGAGATAACCCACCTACCTTACGCTTCTCCAGATGTCAGACTGTAACAGCCGCTGCTGTCTAATTCCTTTGTTCAGTGTTATAAATACAACTGGATATTTTTGGTGCCATTATTCCGTCAGCCCCATTTTAATCCCCGAAGCCAACCTGACTGCACCCCACCACAAATGCATTAATGGTTGGTTAGGTCGGTTTTGTATAACATACATACCAATGCACCAAGTAACCCATAATGCACAAATTCCATTTTACATCATCAGAAAACACAGTAAGTCAAAGGGATTCTGGGAAGTTCTTTCTTTATTGCACATTCAGCTCTTTTGTGTCTCTTTGTGCTTTTCAGTGTGAGGTTCTTATTCACCATCTGCAAATCAATTACAGGAAAACCATCTCCATTAGGCTTCCTCCGCCTGCCCCGCCTGGAGTAATGACTTCTTAACAAGCTTAGTAATTCTGTAGAGTCTGCTTCTGCAACTGCTGCTGGCCAGGCACTGGGAGGGAGGCGTTACAGTGACCCAGGACTGGTGGTGTGTGCTGGGGGGGTCATGTTTAAACAGTCTGTCAGGAGTCATTTTTACTTTGCACCACAATGAACCCCGGAAGTTCCTTCTCTTGTAGTCTTGCCCTTGTCATTATCTTTGTGTGCTGAGCCGTGATGAACCATCAGTGCATCAGCTCTGCTCCTTACCTGGAATCATTTCAGCAGCGAAAGGACTCTTTACAGCTCCTGACCAGTGAAGCACATTGTCGTCACTGTAGCAGAAATCATTTTTAAAATGTAATAAGTTTCCACTTCATGGAAGAATGATTCTCAAGTATGGAAATCTAATCGTGTGCTTTTGGGAGACATTTATCCAGACATATGTTCAGCCAGAACTGAGAAGTGCTTTGTGTTTGCTGTCTTTCTCTGTGTGTTACTAATTCTTTTTGTTTAACATACTTCCCCGGAAGGGAATAGCTGACATTTCGTAACTTTCATGCAAGATGATTGTTCATTGATGCTTTAAAAAGGGGGGGGGGGCACAGGGGATAGTACTGTTGCCTCACACCCCTGGGACCAGGGTTCGAGTCAGTGCCATGGCACCATGTGGGTGGAGTTTACATGTTCTCCCCATGTCATTGTGGGGATCCACCCCTCCTAGTCCAAAAAACATGCTGAGGTGAACTGGAGTTACCAAACTGCCTGTAGATGTGAGTGTGCCATGATGGCTTGGCACCCCACCCTGGATTGTTCTCTGCATGATGTCCGCAGGCTCCAGGTCCTTCGTGGATGGATGACGGATGTGTAGCTTTATTAGTCTGCCCATGTAGTTGGGGCTAAAGCCGAGCTGAGGCTGAGTGGACACTCCTCCCAGCAGAGAGAGCCTGACACTGATCATCACTGCTAATTCACTTCACCCGTCCTTGTTCCAGATATGGATATAGCTCTGCTTTTTGCCCCAGTAACCCAGACTGATGTCCCAGCCCAAAGACTCCTAACACTGAGCATCTGTTTTGCTTGGTTGTCCCTGCCTCATAGTTTACTCCCCTTTTACTTGAAAGATTTTATTTTTGGCATTTATTCGTTACAGTATGTGAGTCTCGTCATTGCCTGGTCCGTTACTCCTAAAAAGAAAGACCATTAAACTTGCTGTACACTACCAAATCTCGTATGATTCTGGTCCACCCCCCCCATCTCAAGGTAATGGTACAGACACACATAAACTGACGTATTCAAAGAAACAGAGGGGATATTGGCTATGAAATGTAATGTATTCATGAATTTATTAAATCCAGAATTTCCACCTGGGATCAGTAAAGTATATCTTATCTAATCTTAATGTCATTTGTAATAATAACTTTTTAGACCTTTCTCCATTCCACCCCCTCCAGGAGTCCACCCTGAGTGATGAATTCTGTCCTCGGAGCCCCCGTATGTCCAGTGGGTCTGGGGCAGAATCTAAGTCCTCGCACCCATACCAGACCCTCTCCCAGTCCTCGGATGAGGTAAGAGGATGCCCCTCCCCTCTTGTTCTCACCATGCTAAGGAGAAAGTCTTCTGTCTTCACCGGTGCTCTGCTGAAGAGTTGCCCTTTTGAACTGTCCCGGCCATTTCCCCCGTCGAACTTCCAAAACGCAACCTTAACAACCATAAGCTTGTTAAAAGTGTGGCTGTTCATATTCACCAGTGCCACACTCTGGGGGTGTGATATCGTCAAGTTTCCTGGCCTCAGAGCTTCACTAGAGACTTCCTGCCACTTAGCGTAAAAAACAAGCTAAATCCACTAGTAGCCAATGAAAGTCAGGCCTGTCGGGGCATTCTCACTACCGGGAGAAGGAGCAAGGGCACGGTTCATTTGTCACTCGGCTGGCCTGGATTTAGCCTGCCTGTCTCTGAAGGAGAGTGTGACCCGGTCCCCCCTGATGCAGTCTAACGAGCTGAGATAGTGAGGCAGGGCTGGCATTCAGGCAGCAGGTCGGGCGGATTGCTGTGCGTCTGCGATCAAGGGCAGCGAAGTACCAGCTGCTTCTCTCGTAAAAGGATTAACTTCCAAATGGTTCCGTCATTACCGATCCGGCGTGCTGAATTTTCAATAAAGCACGCAAATCTGCTACGACGGATTAGCGAGAATTCTCACTGTATGGTTGTTCATCTGCAGATTATCGTCATGTAACTGTGAGCTTTACCGTGGAAGCCATCAGAATAGCTGTGATTGAAACCGTGCCACCTTTCTCATTTCCTCACGCCAACGCAAGCCGGTGCTCGTGTGTAGCTAAGATCTGCTTTTATACACATCTCAGCTTGTCGCCAATATCCTGTCCAGGATTCAATTTGATATTTATCCAACTTACTTCAAACAGTATCGCACTGGGGGCATTCCCACCACATTGAGCATTATTATAAAATGAGAAGTCTGAATTTTCTAGTTATCTGAAGTAGTTTATATGCCACGGAGTGTCCTGTGATGGGTTAGCACCCCATCCTTGCTTATTCCCTGCCTTGTGCCTGTTGTTTCCGGGATAAGCTTCAGATCCCAGTGACCCTGCACCGCACAACCGGGTATGGAAAATGAATATATGAATGAATTAATTATATACCCCGTTCTCATACCGATTGTAAGCATGACAAACTTCAGGAGTGATTCATCCATAAATAAATTGTACTGGGGCTACAGCAGCCAGATGTGACTCATGTATGTCACCTTTCTGTCCCCTTCTGCTTCCTGAATGGCAGCTGCTGGACGAGCCGCTGTGCCTGGTGTCAGCTTGGAGCACGCAACAGGTGTGCCAGTGGCTGAAAGGGTTAAACATGGAGCAATATATTCCAGAATTCACTGCCAAGGACATTGATGGAGAGCAGCTGCTGCAGATGGACAGCAACAAACTTAAAGTGGGTAAATAGAGGAAGACTTAAGTCGACAGAAGTGCCTAATAATTATGTTTGAATGGTGTTGTACAGCTTTCTCTGCAGTACTGCTTACACTTATAGCTGGGTGTCATTGGAAGCTCAGCCTAGCTGCACTTATGCCTAGTCGACTGCTTAACAGCATGTTTGTAATGTGCTGTTTCCCTTTACTTGTATGTCACTGTGGATAAATGTCTATGCTAAATGCCACAGGATAAGAGCTCGGTCTGTGCATGTGAAATATGTGGTGACAAAGTGTGCATCATTAGGTCCCAGGATCCCTTCAGAAAAATCAGGGGTTTTGGTTTTGAACACCCCAATGGGCATCTATGCAAAACTTGCAAACCCTTCAGTAATGACTTGAATAACTACTCCAAGGGCCGATAAAGAGAGGCCATCTCTCTGTCTGACCCCTGTGCCTCCTTACATATACATCCACAGTCAGTGTGTGTATGTACCTTAGAGTGACACATAGCCAGTGTGCTTATGTACCTTAGAGTGACACACAGCCAGTGTGCTTAGATTCCTTACAGTGACACACAGCCAGTGTGCTTAGATTCCTTACAGTGACACACAGCCAATGTGCTTATGTACCCTTACAGTGAAACACAATCTGTGCTTATGTACCCTTGCAGTGATACACAGTCAGTGTGCTTGTGCACCTTGCAGTGATACACAGTCAGCGTGCTTGTGTACCTTGCAGTGATACGCAGTGCTTTTTATACATTGCTTTGCACACATAATGCTAAATAGCAAGGCGCTTCAGTGAGCAGTTCCTTTGCCTCACGCCTGCAGGGTCTGGGGTTTGAATCCCAGCTCTGCTCTGTGTGTGTGGTGTTTGCATGTTTTCTGAGTGTCATGCAGGCTTCCCTTCACAGACCAGTCTACAGATACGCTATTAGGTTTGCTGTCACTGCTTAACTGGCCATAGTGTGAGTGCATATTCTGTGATGGACTGGCAGGGTGTGGCCCTGCCCAGCATTGTCTGGGATAGGCTCAAGGCACCCTGGACCACCGTAGAAAATATATGCATAATGGACATCATCAACACATTTTTTTTTTAAAATAATAAACACAAACAACTACTCTCAGATAGTAATTTACCATTAATAACTCACACACTGGAAGAGAATGTAGTGTGTAAACATACTCTCTCAGACCTGTGCTGTTCAGTAAAAAATGTAAACCATTGTATAAGTTACTTTATAATTCATAATAACGGTTAAGTACCTGCTCACATTCACAGCTGTATTTCTAAGCACCATGTTACATCCTGCCCTGTCACCTTTAACCAGACCAAGACCCTATAGCAGGGGTGGCCAATCTTATCCGCAAAGGGCCGGTGTGTATGTGGGTTTTCGCTGCAACTCCCTAATTGGATTACTAATTAGAGGACTGATTGGCTGAAGAGTCCTCACACCTGGGTTTGAACAGCTGACCTACAGGTTATCCCAAAAACCTGCATATACACCGGCCCTCTGCGGATAAGATTGGGCACCCCTGACCTATAGTATGTTTTATTTGTGCTACGGACAGACATTTTAGCAAACGTCTGACCAAAACTGAATTTGTGTTTTTAAAAGTACTTGGTGCCTATTAAATGACCAGATTACTGTGTCCCAAAAAGAAGGCCTCATTTTGGGATGACGCAGGTCAATTACCAAGCGACATTACATCCCTTAGCACAGAAAACGTGACCATGTTACCCTCAGCATGTACTTTCCTTGATTCACCATGATCTTACCTTCTGATTGCAAACTGGAACTGAACCACTCCATAAGGAATCCTAAATAGCTTAAACGATTATGACTGATGAATATATTCAGCTTTGCTCTCCATTTTCAAAAATTGTTAAGGGATGGAATATGTTAGACAGATAAGTGAGGCAAGTTGGCAGATCACTGTCATAACATAGCCTTATTCACATTCACATACAGTATATTAGTTTAGCGGACACTGTTTTCCAAAGTGACATACAATTACATCACAAGTATACAGCTGTCAAGGAGTCAAGTGCTGCTAGTCCTTAAAAGTGGGACAATGTCAACTGCTCACTCAAAAGGGCATGAGACTAGACACTAGTACTGAAGAGGATCAGCCCAAGTCAGTCCATCACACAGCACACATGGAGACACACAAACTCACACTAAGAGCAATTTGGAGACACCAGTTCACATTGATACATGTGTTTTGGACTGTGGGTGGAAATGCCGACACACATGGGGAAACAGATGCAAATTCTAAGGGAAACAGAAACTGGAATTAAATGCACAACAAAGAGACCCACTCTTTGTTACCCACTGAGCCAACATACCTCACAGCAATATGCTATATAATCCTATAAAATCAGTGATTTGTAACACTGTCCTCTATGCTGTCTTGATCTTTTCTATTGAGCTGTCTGTTGCTAAAACAGGTTCCTGGAGAAATTACAGCTCGTGCATCATCTATCTGCATCTTACCGTGTGTGTGCACCTGCGTAGGGTCTTGGCGTGACCAGCTCGTCGGACCGCAGCGCACTGAAGCGCCGCCTCAAGGATATACACACCGCAGCCGAGAAGGAGCGCAAGGCCTTGGAAAAGCTGGAGAAACAGAAGGAGAAGCAGCGGAAGAAGGACCAGGAACAGCGCAAGAACTAGTAGCCACCAGGGGGCAGTGTGAGGACACTCACGCTCTCTCTGACACATACAAGAATGAAGATGTAGAGAGTCCAAAAAATATTTTGACAAACAAAAAAACCCCACTCATATCTGGTTCAAAATGTACTTGGAAAACATTTTTCAATGCCTCATTCAGAATACCCAGTAAGTTATCGCATAAGCACAACACAGCCAAGATGTTCAAAATATGTGTTTATTAATTCCTTGCTGATAGTAATGGTTACAAGTGTTTTACTCTTAAAATAAATTGGCTAACTGCCCAGAAGCAGTTCAGATTGGAAATGAACCTTTTTTTACGACCTGTAAAAATGACTTGTGGGACAAATTATATGAACCAAATCCCCTAAAATCCATTTTGTAAGATGGGAGGCACCACTTGAATATAGATCATGAAGACAAATCCTGCAGACAGCCCTGGAAGATGGAAAGATGGTCTAAACCAAGAAGTTGTTCGTTCATATTTCCTGGACTGGTCACAGACCTCCTTTGTTGCAACTGCACTTGCGTTGTTGTTTTGACTTGTCATTGTGGTTGTCATTTTGTTCCACTTATATAAATGCATTAAATTGTTGTAAACAAAACCAGGTCATTGTATGAACTCACACACTTACAATAACCAGTGAGCCATTTTATGCTCCATTACTGACAGGATATGACAAGAGGCACCTATTAAGGGAGAGCTGTTCAGTCCTGGGGCTCAGTTTCTTACACTTTCCTCTTTCCTCAGTGGGCTCAGTTTCCATGTGCTGATAGTATGATGAAGCACTGTTGCTTTTTACACATGGGCCAAGGCAGTACAACAGTGGTCAGAAAACCGGCTTTGGAGCGAATGCATTTAAATGAGATATTTACTCATTTAAGTCCAGGGGTAACCTGGGCTGAAGCTTAGGGGCAAAAGTTTGTTTAATAAAATTTAGGGCTGTACAATATATTGTTTCAACATGTGCAATAATCACATCGCAGGATGTGCGATGTCAAGTAAAGGAAATTAAATCAGACATATCATGCTACAAATTTTTTGCGGCTTGATACAAAAAGAAAACTCGCACGGATCTCATTTTCCATGACAGAAGCCTGTCTGTTATACTCTGATTTAAATGTTTTTAAATACACAGAGTTTGGTGCTAGTGAGTGACATGCACAGCAAACCACCAATCACAATCGCTGCATGTTACAGTCGTGTAATTTTCATGTCCCAACGACTATCATACTTGCCTGGGTTAAGACAACAAGTTAACCTATAACAGTTTTACTTCGTCGTAGGGGACAAAACTTAGGAAGCCTTGCAAATTTAATGATTGTGTCAAGATATACTGTGTCAGTCAAAAGTTTGGACACACCAAGCTGCTTACAAAGGAGTGATAGACTGTCACATCACATGACCGGCCCACCTGACCAAAACACTGCAGAAATGGGTTTGGAGGAGCTTGACCAGAGAGTGAAGGAAAAGCGGCCAATGAGTGCTCAGCATATATGTGGAATACCTTTCAGGACAGCTGGAAAAGCACCACTGGAGGCCACCTCATGAAGTTGGTATAGAGGAGACTGTAGGGTCAGCCAGTCCAAGGGTCAGTTGGGGTTTTGCTCTAGGACACACTTGGGGTATCACTCTACTGACCCAGGGATTTGAACTGGCAACCTTCTGAGTCCCAACCCACGGAGAGCCCCTACCCCCCACCCCAAATATTTTTTTCTTGTTTTTATTTTTTTGGTTTATAATTATTCTAAAATTTAGAGAACAATACGAATAAAGCTTTCTGTTTGTAGGTGCGTCCAAACTTCTGACTGGTACTGTAAAAAATCAAACTTTACTGCCGCAGCTTCGGCATGAGCTCTACACGGGCTTCAGGCCAGTCCTAATCATTTTTGTCCTTGCTGTCAGACTCATAGACAGTGTGGTGAATTTGTGGGAAGTTTAACAAAAATGAGTAAAGAGGAGAAAAGTGAACAAGAACTGCACACCAAAAGGTATTCGCCTTCAGCTGTATGGAAATGTTTAGTATTCCATAGAGACGATGTTGAACAAAAGCAAGTAATTTCTGTAACAACTGCTCATACCTATCCTCCTGTGTGCCACGCCCCCCTCGCTACCTCGTGTGGAATCCCCTTGTCATCAGCTGTTTCTAGTTGAGTATGTTTCCCCAGTCTGGTCATTGATGTCAGTCCTGCGTGTTGCTCCATGTTCCTGCTTAAGTTCTCCTTAAATAAATCCCTTGTTTCCCCGACTCCTCCACTCCTGCTCCTGATTCCCCGCTCCGTCCCCCTGCGCATGTCACAACCGAAACTTATTTGACACACTCTATTGATAAAAACAAGTTCTACTTGGCTATAGTTTGTTTTTGGTAAATTGAATGTCCTTGTTTGTTTTTATAAATATTGCATTATTCACAAAAAAAATCAAATATTGCTGTGTTTTTTTTTCAATAGTGTGCAACCCTAATAAAATTCCCCCAAGTGTCATCAGCTTTTATTGTTGCTATCCCCCAATATGGGGACCTGTGCCCATGATAACGTGTCTCTGTTTAAGCCATATACTCCCATTTTGGATTGTCACTGTCAACCTGCAGGTTGCAGTCACACTTTGAATGTTATTTTATAACTGACTATGTGACCACTCACCCTGGGCATTGCAGATTATGTGGCCTATGTACCCAGCTCTTTATACATGGGAAACATTGTCCGTGTTTCAGTACATGCAAAGTGGTCTGAGTGGCCAGGAATGTCCCCACCTGTCTGACCTATAATGGAAACAATGATGCCCTGTCATCTAACAAGCAGTTTCAGCATCAGAAAATCCATCTTAATCTTAACATCAGAAAAAAGAAGAAGAAAAAAACAGTTATAATTACTTTTGAGGTGTGGTTTTAACTGTGAAGGCAAAAAAAAACAGAAAAAAATAGAATTAGATAGCAATTATAATTAGTTAATAAACATTTACTAAATCTACTCAATGGTTTAGGTACATAAACGTACTATATAGACTATAGAAACTAGTATACCTGCCTGCAGGACTTTTACTGGCAGGGAAAAGATGTCGCTCTCTCTTCTTCTCTACATCATGTCTTATAGATATTAATATTGTATTAATTAATTATGTATTGTATTAATATTAATATTGTAATCTGCCAGATTTGGTATAACCAAGTCTTGATCGTTGGCAGTAATTTTTAATAGTGTTTTCTTATTTAAAAATGTAGATCTTCCCACAGTCTCTCATTGCTCATAATCATGCATGTCTTTCAAGCTTAAAACACTACAAACTCCAGCCCGTCTTCCAAATGTATCCTAATGATACATAAACTGCCTTTTTCTTATTTCACCACAATTCCCTGCATATAAAATCATTTTTTGCTGTTACATACATTCACAAGAATCCTTCCTTACCATCAATCAAAACAATACTAGAAGGAAATAAACACATTATTTAGATCAACCACTACACCAAACGGTTCCTCTGGTCTTGTCATTTTCATTAAGACATTTGGAACGATACAAATAAATAATAGTAAAACACAAAACGATGTCTATATAATTATTAAAATAGACAAAAAATAAGATTCATAAATACATTATATGGACTAAAGTATTGGGACACATCTCTTATTCACTGAATTCAAAATGTTTCATTCAGACCCACTGCAACAGGTGTATATAATCAAGCACCTAGTCAGGGTTACTGCAAGTGAAAGAATAGGTTGTCCTGAAGAGCTCTGTCATAGGATGCTACCTTTGTAATGAATGAGTTCATGAATTTTCTTCCCTGCTAGATATTCCATGGTCAACTGTAAGTGGTATTATAGCAAAGCGGAAGCATTTAGGAAGAACAGAAACGCAGCCGTGAAGTGACAGATCACGTAAAGTAACAGAGCAGGGTGAACAAGTGCTGAGGTGCATAGTACCTAAAAGTCAGCAATGCTCTATTAATTCAGTAACTGCAGAGTTCCAAACTTCCTCTGGCATTAACCCCAGCACAAAAAAGCTTCACAGAATGGGCTTCCATAGCCAAACAGCTGCATGTAAGCCTCACATCACCAAGCGTTGGATAGAGTACGATAAAGCATGCCGCCACTGAACTCTGGAGCAGTGAAAACGTGTTGCATGGAGTGATGAATCACGCTTCTCTATCTGGCAGTCTGATAGATGAGTCTGGGTTTGGCAGATGCCAGGAGAAGGTTACCTACCTGACTGCATTGTACCAACTATAAAGTTTGGTGGAGGAGGAATAATGGTGCGGGGTTGTTTTTCAGGGGTTGGGCTTGGCCCCTTAGTTCCAGTTAAGGGGACTCTTAATGCTTTAGCATACCAAGACATTTTGTAAAATTCTATGCGTCCAACTTTGTGGGAAGAGTTTGGGGGAGGCCCTATTCTGTTCCAGCATTACTGTGTCCCAGTGAACAAAACAAGGTCTATAAAGACATGGTTTGGTCAGATGTGGTTTTAAACACGTAACAAACAAATGTCCTGCAGAGGGTCAAACATGCAGATTTTGCCAAAAGAAAAATAATTTTGCTAAGATGTGTAAATCACGAGGACAACAGAACCAACAAGGAAAGAAAGTCCATACAGTCGAACAGGATGACATTGAATGTTCATTGGTACAGTCAACTGGGAGCAGAGAAAACACATGGAAATGATTGAAACCTCAGAAGCAGAAGCTGTGGAAGAAATGTGGACTGAGATACTGAGAATAAATGGAAAAGAAGTAACCTTGAAACTTGATACCGGGGCAGACTGCAATGCAATGTCAGTCAAAACTTTTAAAGCACTCACTAATAGAGGCAGACTCAGGGCTAGTCAAAGTAAACTTGTTGCATTCTTTGGCCACAAGATAGCACCACTGGGTACGACAACATTAACATGCGAGTTTAAGAGCAAAGAATATAATATTGAGTTTGAAATCATGAAAGCTATATTGGG
The DNA here is from genome assembly GCA_025773925.1 of Cryptomyrus ogoouensis. Taxonomy (NCBI): domain Eukaryota; kingdom Metazoa; phylum Chordata; class Actinopteri; order Osteoglossiformes; family Mormyridae; genus Cryptomyrus; species Cryptomyrus ogoouensis. The sequence continues at coordinate 30,218,917 of JAOYFF010000094.1, read as the reverse complement.
AGGAACCACTTGTGCAAATCTAGGTTTAATAAAGAGAATGCATGAGGTAGGAAAAGAATATGACATTCTTAAGGAGTATGATGATTTCTTTAATGGCTTGGGTTGCTTGCCTGGTGAGCACAGTATTCAGATTGACCACACCGTACCAGCCATTGTGCACGCTCCTAGGAGAATCCCTGTAGCAATCAGAGACAGAGTAACTGAAGCAGTACAGCGTATGGAAAAAATGGGAGTAATAGCAAGACAAACAGAGCCCACAGAGTGGGGGAGCAGCATGGTAACTGTGGTCACGCCAAAGACAATTCGCATCTGTATGGATCCAAGAGATCTAAGTCAAGGGAGTAAGCGAGAACACTATCCACTGATAACTGTGGAGGAAGTTGTTTCAAGAATGCCAAGAGCAAAATATTTTTCTGTGCTAGATGCTAATCAAGGATTTTGGCAGATAAAACTAGATGAGAAAAGCTCAAAGCTCTGCACGTTTAACACACCCATAGGAAGATACAGGTTCCTGTGACTCCCCTTTGGTATATCGTCAGCTCCAGAGGTGTTTCAGAGGGTGGTGGCACAGATGATCGAGGATCTGGATGGAGTTGTCAACATCATCGATGACTTGCTGGTGTGGGGAGATTCCAAAGAGGTGCATGACCAGAGGTTGAAGAAGTTGTTGGATATAGCAAGGAAATACAACCTAAAACTGAACAAAAGTGCTTTATTGGGATAACAGAAATCAAATACATTGGACACATACTAAGTTCAAGTGGACTGCTTGAGGGAGGTACAGAGTGGCACTGGGAGGAAACACAACAAAAAAGTTTTGAACACCTCAAACAACTGGTCACCAGTGCCCCGACTTTAATGTTTTATGATGTTAACAAACCAATCACACTGTCAGTGGATGCAAGCTCAGAGGGTCGTGGAGCAGTCATACTGCAGGATGGACAGCCAGTTGCTTATGGCTCAAGAGCCCTCAAGGATTATCAGCGCAAGTATGCTCAGATCGAGAAAGAGCTGCTCGCTATAGTCTACGGCTGTGAGAAATTTCATCAGTATGTTTATGGAAAAAACATTCAGGTTGAAAGTGACCACTGGAAATCATCTTTAAAAAGTCTCTCCACCAAACTCCAATGAGCCTGTTGCTAAGGCTGCAAAAATACAGTCTGTTATGTACAGGCCGGGCAAGCAACTGCATATTGCAGACACATCAATTAGAGCATTCCTAAAGGAGCAGCAAGAAGATCTGCTGGAAAAGGACTTGGAGGTGAACATGGTTATGTCTCAGCTACCAATATCAGAGGAAAAGCTATAGCAGAAGATGCAGAGCTGCAGCTATTGAAAGACATCACACTGAGAGGATGGCCAAAGGAAAGAAGTGCGGTTCCAAAAGACATTCAGCCCTACTGGACATTTAGGGATGAAATCATCAACATGTCTGGGCTGATGTTCAAAGCAGTCAAAATTATAGTCCCAAATCAGTTGAGAAAAGAAATGCTTAACAAGATTCATGAGTCACACTTGGGAATTGTTAAATGCAAAGAAAGAGCCAGGGACATGCTGTATTGGCCAAAAATGTGTGCACAAGTTGAGGAAATGGTGTCTCAGCGTGCAATTTGTAATGAGAACAGGAACAGCAACCCAAGAGAGCCACTAGTCCCATGCCCAGTACCAGACAGACCTGTGGCAGAAAGTAGCTACAGATCTCTTTCATTATAAGGGATATGAGTTCCTGTTATGTGTAGACCATTTTTCCAAGTTTCCTGAAGTTGTCAAACTGAAGGATACCACCAATAACAGTGTCAACAGTCCTGGTCACGCTCAGTCGAATGGTCAGGCTGAGAGGCCGGTACAGACTATTAAAAGTCTACTGAAGAAATCGGAGGGCAAAAGAGGCAACCCCTACATTTCCCTTCTGGAGTATCGCAATACGCAATTGGAGGGTGTAGGATTATCTCCTGCACAGTTGCTAAAAGGAAAACTACCTACCTCAACCACACTGCTCACTCCTGATGGAACTGATCAAGTCCGAGATCGCCTAAGGGAGAAGCAGGTGAAAGGAAAGCATTCCTTTGACAGGCAAACACGGGACCTGCCGGAATTGCGGGCAGGAGAGAGAGTCAGGATGCAAAGAGGAGAGAGATGGGAGCCAGCTGTGGTCCTGCATCACCATGAACTACCACGGACTTTTGTGGTTCGCACACCAGAAGGAAGGCAGTACAGAAGGAATAGAAAGTATTTGCGGGAAACAGAAGAAAACATCTTTCCTGAGACAAAGGATCAAGACACTTACCGGAAGATGGACGTAGAGATAAAAGACTTTGACACAAAGGACACACAGCACGACAAGACACAGTCAGCTGAGAGGACCAGGGAGGTGCTCTCAGTAGGTAAAACACCTGTTGAACACAGTGAAATTACACACCTATCAAACTAGATATGGTAGACAGATAAGACCATAAATGAGATATAGAGAGTAGGTTGAGAAGGGAATAGGAGTCATGATTGCTGTTGATTTTGTGTTTATGTGAATGCATGATTAAGTTGCAGTACACTCACCTAAAGGATTATTAGGAACACCTGTTCAATTTCTCATTAATGCAATTATCTAATCGACCAATCACATGGCAGTTGCTTCAATGCATTTAGGGGTGTGGTCCTGGTCAAGACAATCTCCTGAACTCCAAACTGA
>JAOYFF010000094.1:30193567-30203893 GCA_025773925.1 Cryptomyrus ogoouensis | reverse complement strand
TACCCAGCGCTTTACACAGGGTTCACAACTTTATAATCTCACCCCAACTCAATATATTTATTTAATATATTTATTTAGTTATTGCCTAACTAAATAAACTGACAATACTTTTTCTTCCGTACTCTGCCCAAACAGCGATCTCTCTACCCTCCAGCCGTCTTTTTTTTGCCTCTCTCGCGCCTTTTTTTTCCACCTCCCCCCTTTTTTCACACACCCCGCCCCGTCTCTCCCTCTGATTGGGGTTCTAACACAGAGTCCCAATCATATTGCAGCCATTCTCTGACTGACAATACAGAGTAAACCTCAGCGAGTGTCTGCAAATGATTTACGGGCAAGCTTCAAATGAAGCTGAACCAATTTAAACTAAGAGGTAAAGCAACAACAAGAATCAATTAAAATATATTACCACGGGCTACAGCTGGGTTTGTCCAGTTCGTTTGAGGAGGATCAAGGCAATGATCATGAGGAGAAGAGTGAGCCTGTTTCCTTCCCTATGCCTCCCAGTCCTACACCTCAGCTGGAAGTGGGAGCACAGGCCAGTGGGGGTAGTAAAGTGACAAACACAGGACCCAGCCCCTGGCAGGGCAGAGCTAACGAGTTCTCCTTTGAATCAGACACAGATGGGGAGGCCAAGGAGAACCAAAAGACCACCAGTAACGTTTGGAGAATGGGTGGGTCTATGAACCGAATCAATAACTGGACTGATAAAAAGGACTGTTCTAGTGTTTAAAAAATAAATAAAAGCAGCCTGACTGCGATATTTAAATTGTTTGAATATATTCAATGTGGGCCATTCATTAGCATAATTGTTTATGTTAAAACCTATTATGTTAAAGCTACCACACTTTAAAACCAATGGTGTTTCTGTAAGGCACCTGATATGGGGTTATGTGATTTTGCTTCTGTAGAGTCAGAGTGGGGGGGGGGGGGGGTGTGGCGCAAGTAGCAGGTGTGGCATGCCGTGTTAAACTGGTGGGTTTGCTGTTTTTATGGGCCACGTAAGTTGGACTGTATTAAGTGCCCTGGTCTGCATTAAAGTCTGCTGCTTCAGGAATCTCAGGGCGTCCCTCGTCATTAGTAACTGAAGCAGTTTATTACCCCGGAGGTGTAGTAGATTCACCCCAGCCCTGGAGCTACACAGAGCGAGAAAGAGAAAGAGAGCTAAGGAAGCTCCCACGAGCCGCAGACCGCGGCCATGCAGCACGTCAGGAAAGGACCCAGGATTGATTAATCTCCTTACTGATTAGTAAATGCTGCTGAAGCCAACATCCTTATTCCCCACAAACAGAGCAGTGCGCTGAGCTTTTATCATTATAGCTCATACAGTCATATTTGCAGAGTTTTCTGTCCATGTTGAAGGAGCTCATAGGCCAAAAGAGAAAAAACAATTGAATAAGAATAAGCAGGCAGTGGTGCAGTTACATGAGGGTGTCAGAGCACATGTAAATACTGCGGTACGGTGGAGCATTGCTGATGACTCCTCTCATCCTTTACACTCATTCTTCAGCCTCCTCCCCTCGGGGAAAAGGTACCGGAGCTTCATCCACCAAGCTGTCAGGATGCTGAACTCTGTCCACTACCACCCCCCCTTGCCTCCTGCCCCTGGACCGTAACAAGAGAGTCACTACCTACCAAGTATCCTACCATAGCTGCTACCATATGAAGACCCAATATTACATCTGCTGTTTAACTGTCTTTTTGCACATCTCATAAGCTGCTCTAAAAATGCACCTCCTAACTTTACATCACTGTTTTTTTGCTGTTTTTGCACTACTGACTGTTGCATGCAGAGGTTTACTATTTTTAGTACTTTAGTATGTTTATAGTTTTTATACTTTTATATTCTATATTGTACTACGAAGATGAGAGAGAAATTTCAGTTCCCTTGTATGTTATGGACATATAATGAGTTGACAATAAAAGGCTATTTGATTTGATTTGATACAGCTGTAATGTTTTATGCATTTTTATAAATATAGCCATGTTTATAATGCTTAATGAATGCATTATAATGCATTATGAATGTGTTTATAAATGACTAAAAACATGGCCTTAAGTAAAGTGTTACCCTAGATTTCAAATGAATTTTTTTTTTTAGATAATAACTAAAAAAATTATAACACTGCAGTGCAAAGTTTATTATTTTATTGTGTAGCCATCTAGGAGTCTACAATCCTTAGTGAGAAATCATATAAATGCCGGTATTTCCAGACCTTCTCAGTCAAGGACTTCATCCCATTTGCCCCACTGAAGTGCAAACGCACTGAGAACGTACACACTTTGGTGACGTATGTTGTTGTAAGACACAAAGTGTGCAAGTGTATGTGTCTTCAAATCCGTTAGCTATTTTTTTATCATTATACCGTTCACCGAGGGTGGAAAATGCATTTATGTGGAATTTTTGGTCCGCATTCTTTTGGACTAACTTCCTGTTACTTTTCCCAAGGCCAAAGAACGATCTAAGTTCATTTGTGTCACTGAGCGGAGCATCTGCAAGGGTGAATCACAATGCCAAGAATGCAAAGACCGTATTTCTCTCTTGTTAACATGCCGTCAAAGAACAAACTTGGCATGATGTCACGCCCCGCTCCGTCCGCTCCTGATGTGTGCCCCGCCCACCTCGTTACCTCGTGTTCAGCCCTGATTGTGATCACCTGTGTCCTGTTATGTCTATTATGTATTTAGTCCTCGTCTCAGTCAGTATTCCCCAGTTCTGTCATTGTATTGTTATGCTTGTTCGTGGATGTCTGCCTTCTCGTTACCATTAAAACCCCGTTTACCCGTCCATCTGACTGCTCTTGCCTGCTTCCCTGCTCGCCCGCTCCGCGACGTGACACATGCAATGAATCATGGGATTGGTCTCGTTCGGCAAAGATGCAACTTGATATTTGGGGTGGAGCAAGACCAACATCCATGAATTTTTACTGTCCACCGTCCTTGTGTTCTTAGTACTGGAACTGGTCTTGGCAATGGAAGATGACATGAAACAGGTACATGAGAACCAAAGTACGAGATTTACACCTGTTCTGGGTTGGCAGTATATTGTCTGTAATGGAATGAATGACACTCTGTACCCCTGTGCCAAGTGTTTAATATGCAATGCCTGAGAGTCCATTTTATCTATTTATTTGGTTGTGTGGTTTCATTTATGTTATTAATTTAAGTTATTTACATTTTTTGACATTCTAATTCCAGTGTCAATGTTTTTAATTAAAGGTTCATTGCTTTTTAAATGCTGTTCATGCATTATTATACTATCAAAGTGTCATATCAGTGGCATAAATTTTTTTTAAATGATCTTATCTTAAATTGCGTCTATCGCAGTTATTTCTGAGACAATATTATCGTCCAACAGAAGTAGTTGTAGAACGGGTCCATGTATAACCAGTGCTTCGTACCGCTGGATGGCCTCTTCTACGCAAGCACTTTACTGCCCCATGCTGATTCAATTTGCACCTTTGTCTTTCATTATGTTCAATTTTCACGTCGCTGTCTTACCACTGTAGGATAAATAATGGGTTATTAATTACTGAAAGTAAAACTGAATCTTATTACATTGCTTATTCATTTTAATCACTGGGCAGGGAAGTACAGTCAAGCCTCACAGTGAAGCCATGAAACATACTATGGTGAAATGTATTCATTTTTAATTATGTAGCTGATTGTTTTTATCCACTAGAGGGCAGTCACACAAAGGAGACGTGATGCTTCAGGAAAGCACTGCAGAGGAGAGATTCAGGTATTCCAGTGTGGAATGGTTACAGATCAGACAGACCCACCATCTGACCACAACACAGAGTAATTACACTCGTAACGGTGTCAAAGACAAGCTCAAGATGTGTGACATTTTATGATTAATGAATTAATGAAAGCATGAATATAACTGAGGAGAATAAGGGACCCCATTATGTATGTGACATCATTGTGGTTGCATGACTTCCTGTGTGATGTATATAGTGACCCTCTTTCCTGTGACTGCTGTATGTAAGCATAGAGAAGACAGAGAAACAGTGAAGTTACGGAGAATCAGGATGAGTGTGTCAGTCTCCACAGATCTGAGGTCAGTAAGACACACAAAAAGGCTCCTCTTCATCCTCTGATGAGCCTCCAGGTGAGAATCACTTACACTAGGATGATTGTATTTTCACTTCCTGTTTGTAATGACTAACAGCAGACATACTAGGAGAATGTGTAAACTGACTATAATTTGATACCATGTAACTGTATCCAGTTATAACGGATTTCAAGGGACCTGGCAAAACAGTCCGTTATATCCAGAGTTGCTGTTTGCCCAGAACACAAATACAGGACACCGGCCATTTATTCATGCCACACCTCAGCAGACACACTTGTGGTATAAATTATTATATTGTACATGTAGTAATCCAACTTTACCTGACCAGATGCGTGACTATTAATAATCCCGACTACGTATCTGTGCTGGATATCACCGGCATGTCCGTTATAGCCGAACAAAACTATAGCTAAAAGCGGCCCTGGGGGCCAAATTGTTTGTCCGTTATAAGCGAAATTCCGTTATATCTGAGTCCTCTATATCCGATGCTTTTTCTGCATGTTCTTAAAGGCGCACGGCCGAGACCAGCGGACCTCGTCCGTTATAGACGATATTTCGTTATAAGCGAGTCCACTATAACAGGATAATTACTGTATTAAAGACCTGTCCATTTTATCGGTGTCTGTTTTTTCTGTGACTTTTTCGTGGTGTGTTGGCATGTAGCGCCTCTTCCCGCGGTCAGCGAGAGTCATGCTGGCTCAGCGGGGACAGATAGCACGACTTGAGGCAGCGTGGGAGTCGTGCCTCAGAGTGGGGTGTCTGTGATTGCCTTGCCTTGCATATTCTGGTGTGGGGAGAGATTTTCTTTTTTTTAAAATCTGGCCCATGTATCGAGTGTGAAAAATGCTGCTATTGTTGTCGTCATAACATTGCAGGAACTGAACTGTCATGAGGAAAATGCCTCTCGTCTGTCCGAATCGTCCCAAGCTGTGAATGGTGCTACCTCTGTTTCAGACGGTAGATGCAGACCACTCCAAGTCCCCCGAGGGTCTGCTGGGAGTTCTAGGGCACATGCTGTCTGGGAAGAGTCTGGACCTCCTCCTGGCTGCGGCAGCCGCCACTGGGAAGCTGAAGTCCTTTGCCCGGAAATTTATTAAGTGAGTGTGAGCAGCATTGTGTGTCACTGATTCACTGCATGGCAAGGAAAACAGGATTTCCTCACACTGGTAATTCAGGTTGTGCTGTATGTCATAGTGTTGGGATTGACTGTAAAATCAGTACTGATGGAAATTCCCATATCCCGCCCCCCCAGTTGTTAGCCAGAGATAAGTCCTTCGTCACTCACCTGCACATGTTAATCGCCTGTCTCATCTTTCCAGATTGAATGAGTTTCCTAAGCACATAAGCGGAGAAGGATGTAAGTAGCCATCCAGTCTTTGATATTACGTAAATAGTCCTGTTTATGTAGCTAAGTGCCCGTCCAGTCTTCTTCCGCTCCAAGGAACAGGTTTGCATTTGGGCTGAACTGAGAATTTGCCAGCTAATTTCTGGAAACATTCACCCTCTGTCACCAACTGACAGCAATTCTGGCCTGTTCTTTGTGAGCCACTAACAAGTTCACTGGCCAACTGGTCAGCAATTCTGGCCTGTTCTTTGTGAGCCACTAACAAGTTCACTGGTCAATGCTTCCCAATCCGGTCCTCAGGGACCCCTAGATATTTGACATTAAAAACAGGATTTTTAATTTCGGTATACATTTTTTTTTTTTTTTGCTTTGCTTTATGCCTTGTATATGTCCTGTTTAATTTTAATAAAATTGTTTTTTATTGTAATTAGTAAGTTAATCATTTAAAAACATATTCTCCTCAGTATTTCTTTTTTTTTTTGTTCTCTTATTAAATCTCCTGCCAAAACACGAACCATTTGGCATCCTGACATCCCAGTGCTGCCCGTTGTGGGACATGAAGCACCCCCTCATGGTTCGATGCATTAACTGCGTTTGGCTGGCAGGTGCATAATTAAGTGTAATTTCTGCCACTGATGTGTGGTTGATGTGGTTTGGAGAGGCGGCTCTGCCAAGCGCTCCATTAGGGCAGGCGGGTGTGTGTGTGGGCAGTAATTGTTGTGCATCCTCTCCCGCTTCACACAGCCAAGTCAGCCTCCGTGCGAGCCCTCCTCTTCGACATCTCCTTCCTCATGCTCTGTCATGTGGTGCAGACATATGGGTCAGAGGTTAGTGTCTCACAAGTGTGATGGACATAGATCCTCTTGTGTCTGAAAGTGTACAATAATCATCTGTGGAAAAAAAAAAAAAAAGACGTAAATATGTGGTTTTGCCTCCAAGTAATATAACTACACAAAGGTGTATTCCTTTGTTTTTTCTTAGCTTATAGATCTGTAACCATTTTTGTTCCAAAGCTGTTTACTTTGTGCCTTAAAGGTTTACTGTTGAGTCTGTTTAGGGGTTAAATGTTTTTTAAGGAATCTGAAAATACCTTGTTGCAGAAACCAAATACGTTTGTTTCCTGATACTGGATATTGAATGAAGAGCAGTGAAAAGCACTGTGCAATCGGGATTAGCGTCCTGGGAAAATCCAGCCCTTTGCCTGACGGGCTTCTTTCATAGGCAGCCTGGCCCCTCCCTGGTTTCTGCGGTATTCCCAGTCACCTTGACGTCCTTGTGTGACAGGGCATGATGAGGTGCGGGGCCCCCCCTGGGGGGGGGACGTGCCTGTATGGACACGCTGCCCGGAACTGTGTCCGCACATTCCCTAGATCTGATCGGGTGTCACGGATTCATACCTGAGGCGTGTGCCATCAGGGCAGATGGGATCTGCTTTCCCTCACCTGTGTATTTTAACAACTTATCCTCAGATTGAACCTCGATTTCCGATTTTCGTAACCACCTTTTTAATGGACTCGCCCTCTTGCATATCTCTGTTTGCTGACACTGGAATGGCAGGCCAGCCCTCCCCCCAGGAGGTTTGGTATCTCCACACTGCTGACTTTCAGGCTGCCGGAGATTGAGAAACGTGTCACGCGCCAGTGATGGGCGTGAGCTCCTCGCATGAGTTCACGCATTGGCGTCTGACCACGCCCTTCCGCCTCGCCTGCAGGTGATCCTGTCAGAGCCCAGCCCTTCGGGTGAGACCCCCTTCTTCGAGACGTGGCTGCAGACCTGCATGCCGGAAGAGGGCAAGACGCTGAACCCAGACCACCCCTGCTTCCGGCCCGAATCTGGCAAGGTGGAGAGTCTGGTCGCCCTGCTCAACAACTCCTCTGAAATGAAGCTTATGTGAGCTGCTCATAGCCGCCGTTCGCTTTGAACGTAATGCCATTGCCATCATGTGTAACTAATCGTAATAATGCCCCTCTCCCCACCCCAGTCAGATGAAGTGGCATGAGATCTGCCTGTGCACGCCGGCGGCTGTCCTGGAGGTCCTCAATGCCTGGGAGAACGGTGTGCTGTCTGTGGAGTCTGTGCAGGTCAGTGCCCCTCCGCCATCGGAGGATCAGCCTGCCGCCTCACCTCCCCGGCCTTCCCTTCTGCCCTAGTGCCTTTTGCTTCTCATTTCTATGAAATTTTACTTCCGGATTTCAAGGCCGTTCAGCCAAAGCAGGACTTTCGGTGAACTTCCATTTTTAAAACAAATCTCATGAAATCCCTCACCCTCCCTCCACTGTCAGCTTCCTCTTGTGCCAAAGCACGTTTACACAGTCTGGCAACCCGCCTTTCCAATATTTACAATCTGTGCGATCTCTCGCCATGCTGAGTGCAGAAGATCACGGACAACATCAAGGGGAAGGTGTGCAGCATGGCGGTGTGCGCAGTGGCCTGGCTGGTGGCGCACGTGCGCATGTTGGGCCTGGATGAGCGGGAGAAGCCGCAGACTATGATACGGCAGCTCATGACCCCTCTGTTTGGGGAGAACATGCTGCAGTTCTACAATGAGAGGTACGGGTGCACTGTCGCTTCCCTGGGGGGTGGGGCTGTTATGATGGGTATGATAAGTAGTAACTTTAGGATGGACAGGGTCGTTTTTTCAGGGCTGCCTGGGATTGAGTGGCAGCACCAACATATGGGGGATCACAACGTTGATTTTAGGTCAATGCTTCCCAATCCGGTCCTCAGGGACCCCTAGACAGTAGACATTTTTGCTCCCTACCCGGAGCTGGGAGCAAAATTGTGAACTGCAGGGAACCCGGAGACAGCACAAACGTTGACCGGTTGTTAGTTCCTGAGGACCGGACTGGGAAACACTGATCTAGGTTACTGGGGCTAATTAGGATATGGGAAGCAAGGCCCTCTGACCTTAGCAGAGATAATCAGGGTTCCCTGTCTCTCCTTTCCTGACGTGCGCCCTCAGGTTCGCCCTCCCTAAATTTATACATTTACTTGGTTTTTCACTTTGATTTGCCTTTTGTCTTCTCCTGGGACTGGAGATAGGTTGGCCTACTTAACTGTTACCCCACCCTCAGGGTCCTGATCATGAGTTCCATTTTGGAGCACATGTGTGCGGACGTCTTCCAGCAGACGGGCATGACCCTGCGGCCCCCTATGGAGGGTCAGGAGCCAGTGCCGTACCGCGGCCTGCTGGCCCCGCGGGAGCCCATCCAAGAGGCGCTGAGCAGGCAGCTGCGTGCCGTGCTCCGGAAGGGCTGGGTGGACGGCCGGGCACTGCACCTCTTCGAGAGTCTCCTGCAGATGGGCGGGGTTTTCTGGTTCACAAACAACCTGGTCAAGGTGGGTGGGTATTAAAATAATCAGGGCAAGTGATGATTTAATTCCCGTCCGGCAGGAGACATATGAGACAATACATATTGTTGGACCTGTTGTCATGGTTACTGTGCCTCCCTCCTCAGGAGCTGCTGAAGGAGACGCGGCAGGAGTGGGCCACGCGTGCTGTCGAGCTTCTCTATAGTATCTTCAGCCTAGACACCCACCAGATCACTCTCACCCTCCTGGGTCACATCTTACCCAACCTACTGACCGACCCGGCACACTGGCACGGCCTGGCGGACCCCCCCGGCAAGGCTCTGGCGAAGTAAGGCTCCAGCTAAGCTGAAACAGCTGGCCCACAAAAGTGGAAAGTTCGGGTCCAGATCCAGACCAAGGTTTTGTTTCCACCAACCAGTTGTGTACTTTCCACCTCTGTTGACCCAGCAGTTAACATGTTTTCCCCAGATGTTCAGATTAGGTGAATTAGCCATAGTGCGTGAGTGAGTGAAGACTGGCATTCCTTCCAGGGTGCCTCCTGCCTTGTGTCCCAAAGCTTTTAGAAATAAGATGCAGGCTCATTGTGACCCTGTACTGACCAGAACTGGAAAGTTCAGGTCCAGAAAGTACAAATCCAGACCAAGGTTTTCTTTCAACCAACCAGTTGAGTACTCTGTAATTGTGACTCTTTATGCTCAGCTGGTTGGTTGAAACAAAACCCTAGATTTGTACTTTCTGGACCTGAACTTTGCACCTCTAGTACTGACTAAGAGGTTATGGAAGATGGATAATCAGAAATAAATATGTTGTTCGAAATAGACATCTTCTAGGCAAATGCATTAACTTCAAATTGACTTCAGAGTTGTTACTTGCCTTCTCTTTCTGGAGAGTGCACTGCATTCTGGGAACCCATGTTCTCCCTGTTGCCGTCCCTCTTCAGGCTGTCTGTGTGGTGTGCACTCAGCTCATACGCCTCCCACCACAAGGGGCAGATCTCGGCTCGGCAGCGCAAACGACAGCGGGAGGACATAGAGGTGGGAGCCTTGGGGGAGAGCATGCGCACTGTGGAGCTCTGATGTCATCACAGTGTGGGAAATCTGCTGTCACCATGTTTGATATAATTTTTTATGGCCAGTATGCGAATATCGATGGGTTATCTTGCCATGGTATTTGTTCTTGTCATCAATAAGCTTTATGTTGTAACAGTGGAATTTCGTCTTTGGCGTGAAAATGGATAATCATTATATAAATACAGAAACGGGTTATGTGAGGTGAAATGGTGTGGCTGCTGTTAATTCTGCTTGCAGTATCAGCCTCAACATTCTCCAGCTGTAGTTCAGTGATAACTGCCTGCAGTTGTCATTGCCAGAAAGGAAGTTGTGAGAATTGTAAGTAGTCCCCTTGTTTCCCATGGGTCTCAGGACTACAGCAGCCTTTTCCCATTGGACGACACCCAGCCCTCCAAGCTAATGAGATTGCTGAGCTCAAATGAAGATGAACCATCCGTCCTGTCTAGCCCAGGTGTGCTCGTCCACCTCTCTCTCTCTCTCTCTCTCTCTCTCTCTCTCTCTCTCTCTCTCTCTCTCTCTTTCTC
>JAOYFF010000094.1:30157447-30182074 GCA_025773925.1 Cryptomyrus ogoouensis | reverse complement strand
TTCCATTGTCGGAAGTATTAAAGTTTTTAAAATTAGGTTAAATAGGCAAAAATGTAAACCATGTCACCTTTCTTTGTCCTACCTGCATCGGTGGCGTGTAGTATTCACGTTCTAAATAGCAGAATTACCGCGTTTTCAAACGCAGCTTTGAACCGACGATCTTGTGATTATAGACACACAGGCTTAGCCCACATACCCAAGACCACATGCCGGAGATTCGCTGCTGACTGGCAACACTGGCGCAAAGCTTCAGCAGCAGAAACGCATCCGTGTGCCATATTGTAGCCGGTCAGTGTAAACACTACCCAGACATGTGCTCTTGTTTATTTGAGTAACAATGGGCGTATCCATATATTTCTTTACCCAATACCAACTGTCTGATTATCATGTTATTATCATGCGAATAGCGCAATTTGCAAGTGGGTGGGCGATCAGAGCTGCTTCGAGACCCAGACGCTTAAGTGAGTCACTCTTGTTCTTTCTATTCGTATCACGAAGCTGTAAAAATGTATTAGTTTCTACCTATATATATTTGACAAGTAGACCGTCCAAGGTTTCTGAGGGTGCTTTTTAAATGTGTCTTCTCTTTGAGCTCGCGCATCATCTGTTCGATTGCAATGGCACGTTACGTCAAACGTACCATTCTGTTGGTATGTGATTTTTTAAAATTAATTAGGCTACGTTAATAACTAAGGGAAATTTTAGTTTGAAAGCCAACCTTTGTTATCAAATACAGACAAGTATATTTAAAATTACATTTTAAAATTACAAAATATGTCTCTGGCAGTGTTCAGAGGGCCGGTCCAAATGTGGGGGCGGGCCACAATCGGCCCGCGGGCCGTAGTTTGGGGACCCCTGATCTAAGATATAAACAGAATCGATGACAAAGAGCAGCCCAGGAGAATCCCACCACCCAGCAGGAACAAGCCTGACTTACTGCAGGCAATGCAAACCAAACTCTTGCTCTGGTTATACAAGGGCTTGCAACAGCAGGCTCGGCCCTCCATACTCTCAAAGCACTCCCCACAGGACTCCCCGAAGGACACAACTGTACAAGTTTCCCAAGTCCACAAAAACATGTAGACTGGTGGGGCAAACTCATTTGAATCATCCAGTGTCCATATGAGGGAAACTTTACCACTGAAGAGATTTCTAACTACCTCAGTGACCTCAGCCCCAGTGATGGGTGAGTCCGTTGATGCTACTTCCTCTAGGAAAGGTGTGTCAGTAGGATTTCAGATATCCTCAAAGTGCTCCTTCTTTTGCCTGATTATATCACCAGTTCAGGTGAACAACACTCCATCCCTGCTGTAAACAACATGGGCAAAGCCTGAGTCACCTGACAAATCTCTTTTAATCACTTTGAGGCTACAAAATCGATCATCGAGCTGCGGCCTAGGGTGCTCTGACGCCAGGTGCATTTATGAACACTCTTGTGCTCGAACGTGGTATTCATTATAGAATTGCTAGCACAGAAGTGCAATGACAGAGCACCAACAGAGTTCAGATTGAGCAGGCTGTTCCTCCCAATCACACCCTTCCAGATTTCACTGTCATTACCCACCCCTCTCGTTCAGCATGGCGAACTCCAGCATACTGGTGCCAATACTGGGGGCTAGGAGTAGATCCTCACCTGCCCAGTGCCTCTCACATAGGGCAACTCCAGAGTGGAAAGAATCCAGCCCCTTTCCAGGCGTTTGCTTCCAGTGCCTGTGCTGTACAGTTTTGGTGAGCCTGACTATACATAGATGGAATCGCCCTACCTTCCGCAATAGCTCATGCTCCTTTCCCAACAGAGAAGTTACATTCCATGCTCCTAAAGCCAGTTCTGGTAGATGATGAACAGTCCGGCTTTAACTTGTCAATCAAATTATCAAAAGTGGTAATTCCTCCAAGCTGGGGTCTCCCTCATGTCACGGAGCCTTCAGCAGGTAATAAGCTGCTGCTCTTACCTCATTGAAACACTTGTTGTTGGTGAGATGAACCACTAGGAGAAGCTGGAGATACGCCTCCACCTCAGGAAGCAGAGGGGTGGCTGCTGCCTTGCCAGTCCTGGGACGGAACTGAACGTCTCCCTCTGTGTCCATAGGCTGGGCAAACAGAGCATGTGTACGAGACAAAGTGTCAACATCTCCTCAAAGGCCAAAACAAAAACAGCAATGAAAATGGCAGCAATTAATGTACTAAATATACCAAAAAGGACAGTACTAATTCATAGACTGGGAGCAGAAACAGGAAATAAATATGTTCTAACTGTACACATATAAACATAACATCCATCCATCTTCCAACAACTTATCCTTTTCATGATATTGTTAATATCGGTAGTACGAGGATAGCATGTGCATGTGGTGTAAAAGGTTTGAAAACCACTGCACTACACTACACTGCTAATTTGGTGATACAATTTCCTTTAGCATAAAAACTAAAGGTGCCCTTCCTCGGTCTTAGCATGTGTCAGCAAGTGAACTGCTCACACAGGATTCTTTCATCCTTGTCAAACCCGCAATCCACTACCCTGCAAAACTGGGTAACACGGTAGTTTCCTTGGCCCTCCTCAGTTTTGGCATGTGTCAATATTCTTTGGTCCTTGTACTATATACACATTTGTATAACGTTCCAGTTACTCGACATACGTATAGAACTATAGATATTCCAATCAGGGGTGCTGCTAAAGGTTTTGGGCCCCATGAAAGCATATTATGTTGGGCCCCCAACCCACATCACTCGGCTTATGTTCCAAAATTTTTGGGCCACAGTCACTCAGGGGCCCTTGGAATCGTTCGAACTGTCCCGTGCTTTATGGCGCCCTGATTCTGATATAAAGAAAAAAGACAGAAGCTTTGTAAAATATCACTTTGTTGCTCATTATCTCTGATGTACGATATTTCACTATGGAAACTGCTGGCATGTTTACAGTTACAGTTTTGGGGAAGAAGAAAAAGAAAAAATGTTTTATGCTTATTTTCTAAACTGCCTCCTCAAAAGAATCTGGATAATTGAGTAAAATTTAACGAAATTTTCCAAACATTCATTTGTTTTTACAACATACATACAGTACAATAGAAACATAATAGGCCTACTTAAATTTTTTTGGAGTGTTTTAACAAATTACACATTGTGAATCTAAAATCTCATTCTTTATAAGTTTGTTGTAGCCCTATACAGTAGGCCTATATATTCACCTGTACCTAAACTTCTTTCAAATCTTGTTCTCATTGTGTCTGCAATGAACTCTCCGGTTACTGAGTTTTATAGAGAATTAATTAACTCATAAAGGTAACCATTGTTTGTCTGAATTCCTTTTGTTTATAAGGGGAAAATATATTTAGCATTACCCACTGTCATACATGCCAATCTAGCTGAAGTGAAAACAATGAGATGGATGCTTAAAAACTTGTACATCTTTAAGTTGTCGATCGGTTTGGGGGCTGCGACGGTAAGAGGTAAGAACTAGGAGGTGGCGACAGTAAATACGTCGACTGTAACGATTCTCATTTCACGCCTGCTATATAGCACATACTGTAGTCAGTCATATTGACCGGTTGAAGCTCACGGCAACCCGTGAGATTTAGATCTCACGACATGTGAGCACAGGCAAATCAACTCTAACAACGTTAACATCAGTGTGATTCCACACCCACTGGATATTTAATCCCACCGAGCCCCCATTTTTTCAGCCAATCTACCCAAGACCTTGCTGACAAATTCTTTTTCGTTGTTTATATGAACTTCCTTAACCCTATCAAATGGGTGTTATCAGCTCCACCAGCAATACTTTCAATGGATATGAATATTTCACTATCGCATTTACAAATACAAGGTGCAGTTACGGTGCTTGATCCCATTATTTCAAGTGACAACAACGCGCGAAAATAAAGCGCGTATGTCGCGCGCATTGCAAACACCCCCATTCCCTTCTTCCCCGCTCTCGCCGGAAGTGAGGACTGGGAGCGGAAAAATAGCCCGTGTGCGGCGCTAATCGCTGCACAGTTACGGACTAAAACAGCAACAACAACCGCAACGGCAGTCAGAATACGCCGTCTGGCGTTATATTCGCTTCGGAACGCATTAACACTCCGAAAATAGGGCTCTGTCAGCAACCCGAGAAAACCATGCCGCGCAGAAAGGTAAGACTGCGTTAATACTGTCCTCGCGGCTAGCAGGCGAGCTAAAAACAAAATGGCAAAAATAGCATTTCCATGTAATTATTGCTCATAATATCTTTATTGTTGAAATGTATATATAACTGAGTGGAGATTTCACTGTTAGTGCAGTCACGGGTCCAAGCGGTACAGGAGTTTTATGTTATCAAACGTTTTGTCTGAGGCGTGAGAGACATTCATTGAGCTCACACGCCCACCAGCGAGTGAAGCCCTTGCTTCGGTTGCGGGGTTTGCGACAAGCCCGTCGGTTGAACATATACAATTCAGCTCCAGGCTTCAGTTGCGGCCTAGTAGCCAGTCTGATTTCAGTACGTCGTGATTGGGTATTGTATAGGTAAACGAAACTACGAGTGGTGGAAGTGGTTGTATGTAACCCGCTTAGCCCACCCCCTTTCTTTTTTGATTGGTTCCTTTCTTCTTCGGCGCCACAGTTGGATTGTAATAGTAGGTCCGAGGCTAATATGGCGAAGGATGCGTAACATTCGTTGCCCTACATTAATCGTGTGCTACATAGTAATACTGTAGAATTGTATAGAGACATTTTGTCTGCAAAAAGTTTATACGGCCTTTTCAGTCATGTTTAATGTAGCGATGTTTCATGTGCGATTACTTTGTTTACTGTCATTGTAAGTTACTCCTTTGTACCGGAGGGATATTTATGTTAATATGATGGCCGTATTTTCTTTAACATAATTAATACCGCCACCTAATGTCTGTATTTTAATGTTCTGGGTTTGAACCAGTACGAAATATATAATTACTGAATTATTTGGTGTTTCTGATTATTACGGTAATCGTTGCTTCACGTATGCAGTGTATTGAATATGGTGTAGCAAAGCTCCACTAATACTTTTTCTTTCTCGTAAAATGTAAGTAATTTAAATGTGGGAAATCATTGTCAAAAACATTGGTTGGGGTACCTTATAAATTCTATCAAATTCTGTTGAAAGTTTTGGAATTGGGGAAGTTTTCCTGAAATTTACAAACACGATTAATAATGTTTTACGATTGCGTAGATTTGGGTATGGACGGAAAGGACAGGTCCTTACCAATGTTGTGCTAGTACCGTGTGAGTTGAAGGGGGCGGTAAGTTCGGGGATGATTTGGTCCCCTACCAGTGCTGCAGCCAAACTTACGCCCTTGACATTTTTGCCTCAGAGGACTGCAGGAAGCAGCTCGGACGGCACCGAAGATTCAGACTCGTCCGCTGATCTGGAGCACACGGACAGCTCTGAGAGCGATGTGAACACGCGCAAAAACACTCGTCTAACTCGTGCCTCCGTGCGCCTTAGCCAGAGCTCCCAAGGTACGTCTTTTTTTGTAGCAAGTCACATACTTGAAATATGTCTTGCTGTTGCATTGCTGTGCTGTGACACCTTGCAGCACGATGCAAGAAATGCCTTATCTGAGAGACATTATACAACTTTTTCAGTTTCAAGATAACTTTTATCTCTTGCTTCTTATATGCCTTGTACTGCTTTTCTGAAAACGTTGGCCTTGAAATACAAGTTGATCCTCAAGACGCATAGCAAACGATGCGTAATTCTCTGCTGCTGTATTAATGCATTGTTCCATGTCAGAGCATGCATAGTCTTTTTGGAGTTTCGTCCAGGTCACAGTCGGCTGCATATAAATTCTTGTTGGAAAGAACTGCATTTTTGGTTTGAGGACAGGATTATTTATGGAATTTATGTGGTATTTTCTTGTGCTAGTACTGGCACCAACGTCTTCTTGCTCTTCTTGGCCTCTTATTGGCCTTATTCACCCTTTAGAGCCATTTGAATGGATTGGTATATCATTAAATGATGTATAACTATATTCCCAATTGGCACAGCTTGGGAATGTGCTACTTTCAAAAGCAGGGGCGATTCATTTCATCAACCTGTGAGTGACTGCATTGTTGGTTGGTTGCAACAATGAGTTATTGCATCATTGTCTAAGTGGGGTCTCCTGCATTTCTCTGGTTTCTGCTTTATAATTGTATTCTCAATCAAACAAGGAAGGATCAGAATTGTGGGATCTTTGTTAATAAAAGGTGGTGCTAGTGACACAGAATAGCATTTCTTGCTATAGTTAAAAATTGGTATATTCCAAACCACCAGCATATCACAAGTATGGTAGGTATCTGCAGGGTTCATGCTGTGACTTCATTTATTCAAGCATTGTATCATGTATCATTTTAAATTCTGTAAAGTTGATGCATTCTTAAACATCAGCATCCACTGATTTCCGTAGTGTCACCTGTAAACACATCAGCAGTGGTGCTTCTCTAGTTGGTGCAGCTGTGAGTAAGTATACAATGCTGTCGATGCAGACATCAGAGTTGAGGAAATTAGAAGGAAGAGGGGCCCTGGATGTCACACTGACTTCAAAATGAAATTGGTAACTTGCTTTGTGAGATCTTGGGTCTGGAACTTATGGATGAGTGACTCGGTCAAAACGGTGCACATGACAGATTTTGTGCAGCACTACAGTGATCAGAAACTGAGCGAATTGTGAGGGGCACTGGCCATTTAAACTTCAGCAGTATGTCCATAAAATACAGTGCTATTTAGTCTCATTTTATTTAGGGGCTTTTCATTTGTGAGCAGCCAAAAATGAAATGTGTGCCTGTTGAAAAATTTAAATGCTGATAATTCTTTTTTTTTTTTTTTTTTTTTTTTGGTGAGAAAATCAAATAGGCAAGGTTATTTTATAAGCATTTTACAGGGACAGGCTTATGGTAACACCACCTGAATGTGTAAGATTGTGATGTGAACTTCCCAGTCTTGCAGTAAAAGCCTTGTGATCAACTACTGTCTTACTGTAAAACAGTACAATGAGTTGCTGCATTTCTCATTTTTATTTTTTTAAATTTGTCATTTACTTATTTTTAGGATCAATGATCAGGCAGGCTTTAGAATACATACATTACTATATAGGCTAGGTTTTAGAATACATAAATTACTATACTATAATGACGCAACACATTAATTTAAAGTAGCGGTTATAAATATTTCTAAGACTAACATGACTCAGTGCTCAACCCCAAGGTTGGAAGCAGAAGATGTCTGTTAAAATGTAAAGGCTTTCTTTTTAGATTCCAGTCCAGTCCGGAACGTACCGGCCCTGGGTTCAGAAGATGCCGCCTTTTCCACCAGGCGCGTGACCCGTAGCCAACAACAGGGGGCACCAGTTACCCCCAAGAAATACCCCCTTCGGCAGAGTCGCTCCTCTGGGTCCGACACGGAGCAGGCGGTGGACTACTCAGACAGGGGTAGGCGACGGGGCTTCAGAACGTGCCGGAGGAGCCAGCATCGCCACACACTCTTCACCCCGCAGTCTAGCCCTCTCCATACTACAGTTTCCTCAGCTCTCCTGGGAACTCAGTTCTCCACACCCAAAATTGATCAGCTCCTATCTATTTTTTTTTCCCATTTTGTAGTTCAGAATTAAATAAGTGATACTGGGGAGACCAATGAAGCTAGTTCAGAGTGTTAAGTTCATGTGCTAAGCTAGTGTCTTTTTAATAGCAAATACTTAAACTATACGGTAATTATAATAAAATATACAAAAATTATGACCTGGCATATCACAACTCCATTCTGTCGTAAAAAGGATACTTACGAATGGATATATTAAAATGTGGACAACCCAATTTGCCTGCATGTTTTGCCATTTGGGATTTGGTTAAATCTAAAGGTTTTATCCTTAGCGTTCAGGGAAGGTCTTCAGATCTGAAGTAGCATCTGTTGGTGCCCCACTTATAATGGCCACTGTGAAATCCGCTGGCTTCACCAAGATCTCAGAAACGGCTTCCCTTTTGAAGAGTCCTAGTTTGAGTTAAACGGATATTCTCAATTCACAGAGCAATTGGAAGCTGGAAACCAGTCCCATTGACTTAAAAATTTACATCAGTTATTTCTTAGGAATCATCCCGAAATTAACTATTCACTAATTAGACAAATGAATTCGAACATCACTTTCTGGGAGACCTTGAAGTAACAGAAATTGTCTGACATCAATTTACATATCAGTAGTTTAAGATTTTCCATTGAAAATGTTAATCTTGAACAACAACATTTTATTGTCTGCTGAAAAGATGCTGAATCCTTGCTTTAAAGCTGCTATCCTCCCAACCAAACGTTTAATTAGGACTCTTCCCCAGTCCCGAGTCCACACATTATTCTGAGATCAGATCACCAGCAATGATTTCCAAAAAAAAAAAAGCCCAATCGCCAAGCTTACTGCTCGAGTCTGACACACAAGGACACTTTGAGTCCCATTGACCCAAGCCGTGATGTCATTCTTGTGGCTTTTTGGCTCCCTGTTCTGTTTCTTTGGCTTGCCTTTTGCCCCACCTAGAACTGAGTTCTTGTATTTTCCCGTGCTGTCTCCTACTGATCGTAGACACAGTACATCATCTTGTGCTACACATGGCTGTACTGAAATGCATTGCTCTTTGTTTTCCCGCTCTGCCTTGTCTTTATTAAAATTGGGGAAGGTGTGATGGTACTGCATATGTTTGAAAATTATTTCAGGGGCACATGATCCAAGTAACATTCTTGGTGACTTCATACTCTAAGGTTCTTATGCCATAAGGTGTATCAGATGAAAGCTGAAATTCCCTGAAAGCAAAAGTTCTAACAAACTCAAATTACGTGATTCCTTCTGGTAGGTAAGTGGAGCTAATGATGTGAATATTTTTGCAGCAAAGCATTGTCTAATCCTTGCTTAATAGAAAACCAATTCAATTTCAATCAAATGCATAATCAATTTCCAGAAATGTCTTCCAATGAATATTTAAGCACATCTTTGCATTCCCTGCAATCAGCAAAAACATTTTTGTTTCATCTAAACTACTGTGTTAATTGATCATGACGTACAAAGAGCTGTGTGACTTGGTCTTTGGAAGTGCCGCTTTAAGATTTAAAATTTCAGTGGAAAACGTGTGCTCGGTCTTTATCCTTTTCGATACACGGTGGGCATGTCTTATTACTGTTTTTGTGTATTGGGGTTCTTTGCGTACCTGAGAAATAATGAAAAGTGGTGTATTCACGTTGTACTTTGAAACCGTTTAGCTCTGATGGGGTTTTTTTTTTTTTTTTTGCTTTGCAAACTGCCTGCTCTTTATTTTGTGACTGCCGCTGTGCTGCATTTTTGAGAGTGACATCAGTTGTATATAAATTGTTGAATCATAAATTTAGCTGGAACTTTGGGACACCAGCTGTGATATAAGTATTTATTTTTCTTTAGCCTATTCATCTGAACAACTGCAATGAATTCTGTTCGGAAAAATGTGCAAAATGGTGATTTCTGAAGTCTGGGTTTCCTCTGTTGTCCATAGGATTCACAGGGTGGTTGGTGTATTGCATTTTGTGGCATAAGATACCTTGGTGTATAAAAACGAATTCTGATCGAGTGCGGTCAAGTCCTGGATGTTGAAAGCAAATATATTTCAGTACATAAGGGGCATATTGCTGAGAATGCAGCCTTATGGCACTCTTTGGTTGCTCAGCAGATCATTGCAGGGCAGGAAACCAGAGTTGGTTTTTGGAAAGGGAAAGAACAGTGCACAAGCACTTCAAGCTCTGGAATTTAAGGGACATAGTTTAAAAATAGGATTTATTTCTTTGCTTAAAACCAGTTATGACGATTGTAGAGTAGAAAAGAGGCATTCAAACAGTTGCACGTGGAAATGCCATTGTAGATATCTTGGTAAGTTTGATTTTTTTTTTTTTTATTTAAATTTGACTATGATTCATGAAAGTATTTTTCCAATGGCTGGAGTATGAGGGAGTGTATCTGCATGTCATTGTCACAGTGACTTCCTGGATACTGATATCGAGTGTGTGAGTATTAGCCGTGTGAATGGAGTAGTGAAGTGCCCACCTTCCCACAAAGAGCAACTGTCATGTATGCTGAACATAGTGTCTTTTCTTTTATGGGGGGGGCGGTTTATGTGCGCACTGGAGAAGGTTCCTCTCCCATGTGCTTTGTGAGTGTGCGCCTATCTTTTCCCACAGTCCCAACTTTTCTTTCTTCCTCTCTCATCCTGACGCACCAGACCTCAAGCATGCAGTCGATCATGATGAGTCTCCGCCCCGGACACCCACTGGCAACGCTCCGTCATCAGAGTCCGACATTGACATCTCAAGCCCTAATGCCTCCCATGATGAAAGCTTAGCCAAGGACATGTCCCACAAAGACTCCGGCAGTGACCTCTCCCATCGGCCCAAGCGCCGCCGTTTCCATGAGAGCTATAACTTCAACATGAAGTGTCCGACTCCAGGCTGCAACTCATTAGGTAATGCAAAGGCTTCTAACCTGTTCCTTAAGGAATATCTCTGTCTCTGCAGTATTTCTGGGTACAGAGTAATTAGATGCATGTCCTTTGCTTGCAGATAGAATTGAATTGTCAGTATAGTGGAAAAAGAAATGCAAATATTTATTTTGAGAAAGCAATATATGTACCCTCTTTAAGAAGTTCAAAGCATATACAGCTATTTTTTTTGTAGAACAAACATAAGCGCATTCAGATTAACAATGACATAATGAATAGTTGGGTAATCTAAGTCACGCACTTAATATGATGGAAAAGACACTGCAAATACAGAGCCAAACTAAAATCAGTCCCTTTCTACCCCCCTCCCAGGAGTGCCGTTTTCCTTAAATTTGTCATACCTGTCATTAATAATGTACCTGATCCTTTCCAAATGGAGGGCATTTAACAAAGTTGTTGACCAACAATTGGATGCTGGCGCCTCCTATTTTTTCCTGAGCAACAGAATGAGTTTTTTTTTTTTTTTTTTGCCTTCAGAATGTCATGTAACTGGAGGGTCTTGCTGTGAGTTATACAACTATTTGCTAGTGTGATTAACACAAGGAATAATTTTGGTGTGGGTTTATTAGGAATTATTTTTAATCGAGCTTTCCGACAAATCTGAGGCTGCGTGAATAATGCTGACCCAGTGGACTTGCAGAAATGGGCGTATTAAGCATGAAATGTAAGCAGTTACCAAATAAGGGTAATTCACTTATTTTATTAAATTTTTTTTAGACATACTTGCCATGAGCAAACAAAACAGGTGACGCATATTCTAGCATCGGAATACTGGAAGAGACAGACTACCTTCAAATGCTTGGTCACAACCATCTTTCTTAAAAATGACAGTTTTTTTTTTTTATTTTAATGTTACACTAAGTGAACTAAGGTGGAAAGATTTCCAAGGCAAATGTTTTGTTTGGGAACATAATTGTCAGTATAGCTTAAACGACTGCTCATGCGACTGGCTTTACCCAACAAAAGTCTTTTCATTCACCCATTTTCTGTGTCCACTTATCCTGTTTACGGGGGGGTCCAGAGCCTATGAGCCCAAGGAAGGAAGCGAACCAGGATGGTGCGACGACCCATCACAGGGCACACTCACATACCTATGTGTAGTTGGGTAGCTGCAATTAATCTCAGCATGTTTTTGGTATGTTGGGGGGGGAAGCCAGAGCACCCAGAGGAAACCACACGATAACATGGGGAGAACGTGCAAACTCCACACACACGGAGCCGTGGCAGGGATTCGAACCCTGCTCCCAGATGTGTGAGGCAACAGTGGTAACCAGTGCACCACCATGCTGCTCCTATTCCTCTCTATATAGTACAAATACACTGGATATGAGAGAAGCTCAATGTGTGCTCTGTCTTTCTAAATAGCTGTGTGTTTCAGACGCAATTAAGTATTGATGAATAATGTGTAGCCGTAATTGTGCCAGGGTCAGTTAGTGCCATTCAGGTTTTATTTGGGTATGTGAAAGATAACATTGTTTCTACCTAACATGAGGAGAGCCTTAAGTTCTGCATCTACGTTCCACCCCAGCCATAGTAATTTTTTTCTCAGCATTGTTTTGAAGTAATGTTCTCCTATACCACGTAAATACTTATGTATATATAGTATTCAGTGTGTGAGTACAGAACCTTTGTTTTGCTCTACTCAGTGTTTGCCTCCATCCATCCCTAAGCACTTATCTGCAGTCCTGCTGAACTTGATGCCTGGACCCAGAAGCACATGGACACACAAATGTTCACACTGGCAATCAGGAGAAACCATTTCTTCTGCAGTTTTTTTTTTGGACTGAGAGGAAACTCAGAGATATAGTTGATAGACAAACGGCATACTTTAATAGTGATTACTGAGAAGAGCGTTTTGTTGTTTTGGCATTTCTGCAGGTCATCTAACGGGAAAACATGAGAGGCATTTTTCCATATCTGGATGCCCTCTGTATCATAACCTGTCTGCAGATGAGTGCAAGGTAAGCATTACACTTTACTGGTAGGTGTCCATTCGCAATAAGAGTTACAGCCGCCGAGATTGTAAACCATCCGGGTTGAATAATCACCTTCCTTTCCTGTAGGTTCGAGCTACTAGCCGTGACAAGCAAGTGGAAGAGAGGACACTTTCGCACCGGCAGGATGAAAACAACAGACATGCTACTCGCCACCAGGTATTCTATAGCGGGCGGTATCACTCGGTTTGGCATGGGATGTAAACCACGAGCAGCGTGCCATCCTCGTTTGGCAAGGAGGGTGCATGTGATTTGGCTGTGCGCTTGTAAATAGTTCTGTGCTGTCATCTCCAGGCACCGACGGAGAGGCAGGTGAGGTACAAGGAGAAGGTGACAGAAATGAGGAAGAAAAGGAATGCGGGGCTCCTTAAAGAGCAGAAGGAGAAGTACATGGTAAGGCTGGAATCTGGGGTTACTGACCATCTTGGCAGCTTGTGGTCCAGGTGTAATATGCAGATGCACACACTTCCTGCTGCTGTGATTGAACTGAAATGATTCCTTCCTCACTTGACTTCTTGATCTTCCCAGGAGCACCGGCAGACCCACGGCAACACCAGAGAGCCTCTTCTTGAGAACATCACTAGTGATTATGACCTGGAGCTCTTTAGAAAAGCCCAGGCACGTGCTTCAGAGGATCTTGTAAGAGAGACGACTCATTACCTCCTCTCCTTTCCTCCTTCTCTTGCCTTTAGCTTGTAGTGACACCTTGGGGTGAGCTGGTAGGATGGGCTTGAGTGATGTTTTGCACCAAACACTCCGCTGCACTCGTTTGATGCACTGCAACATACTAATGCATTATTATTGTTTTTTTTTTTTTTTTTTGCTTAAGTGGTTTTAACAAAAATAATCCCCAATATTTCAAGGTCAATAAAATACAAACCACCCATCCATCCATCTACCAGCCACATATCCAGTACAGGGATGCTGTGTCAAATATGAAAACTTAATTTTTTACATTTACTCTTTTTATTCACGAATCTAGTAAACATTGAACCTGATAGGTGGCCATGTGGTGATCACCGAATTCTAAGTAGATGATGTACTGCGACTTCTTTCCACTCTAATTCCATCGCGAGCCATGGCTCTCCTCCTGGCTCTCTGACACTGTCAGGGTATCTAAGTCTGTTTTCCTCGCCCCTCTCCTCATCTCCCAATGTGCACAGGAGAAACTGCGGCTCCAGGGCCAAATCACTGAGGGGAGCAA
Organism: Cryptomyrus ogoouensis; assembly: GCA_025773925.1. NCBI lineage: Eukaryota > Metazoa > Chordata > Actinopteri > Osteoglossiformes > Mormyridae > Cryptomyrus > Cryptomyrus ogoouensis. The sequence continues at coordinate 30,168,388 of JAOYFF010000094.1, read as the reverse complement.
CATGATCAAGACCATCCTGTTTGGCCGCTATGAACTGGGCACCTGGTACCACTCGCCTTATCCTGAGGAGTATGCCCGTCTGGGGCGTCTCTACATGTGCGAGTTCTGCCTCAAGTACATGAAGAGCCAGACCATTCTGCGCAGGCACATGGTAAGACAACTCATACTGCTGTCTCATACTGCTTTTGATGTTTAGTAAGGGTAAGACTTTGGTCTGAAGAACGTCAGCATTTACATTGCTTCTTCAGTTACCTCTGCTTATGTGGTCTCTAGTGATGGCCAAAATGACGCTACATGAACCATTTGCTGTATTTTTTTGGCTCCACTAGATGGCGCTCTTGGATTAATTTGGGGCATGCCTTGAGCCCTTTTTTTTTTTAACAGAGATCACTATCTAGTGGGGTCAGAGCATACAGCAAATGGTTCATGAAGCATCGTTTTGGCCATCATTGGTGGTCTCTATTCTGACAGGACCTGGCAGCCATTGCTAATAGACATTCTATTTGTGCTCATTTCCAATTTTCCCACAGGCGAAGTGTGTGTGGAAACACCCTCCTGGGGATGAGATCTACCGGAAGGGAGCCATCTCTGTGTTTGAGGTGGACGGCAAGAAAAACAAGGTTAGGAGAGTTTCTAGATTTTCTTTTGTAGTTTGAGTTAGTCTTTGTTTACCTTCTGGCTTTCTTTAGATGTCATTACAACGCTGCCTTAATTTCATAGATTTTAGGTTCGGTTAGACTGCACATCCGGTTTTTTTTTCTGCTACTAAGCAGAGCTTGTAAAATAACACTCGCCTCACAGTAACTCTCGTAACGTCTTTAGTCACGATTGGTAGATGGGCATGTTAATTCACTATGCTAACAAAGGAGATGCGGCTCATTCTGACCTGCAGTTTTCCTCCACAGATTTACTGCCAGAATCTCTGTTTGCTAGCTAAGCTTTTCCTGGACCACAAGACACTGTACTACGACGTAGAGCCATTTCTGTTCTATGTCATGACAGAAGCGGATAACACAGGATGCCATCTCGTTGGGTATTTCTCTAAGGTAGTATTCAGGCCACTATAGCCCTTCTGCAGTTAATTTCAGATGTCATGTCTTGTTTTGTGTAGAGCACCTTTCTGAGATCTGTAATTTCCACAGGTTTCAGTTTCTACGCATTAATGCTTGCTACCTTTGCTTTAATCTGTTTTTAGGAGAAGAATTCCTTCCTGAACTATAACGTGTCTTGCATCTTGACAATGCCACAATACATGAGGCAGGGCTACGGCAAGATGCTGATCGATTTCAGTGAGTGTGGCTCGTGTTCCATTTCTAGCAGCCTTCAGTCGTCGGGTTTGTGGTCTGTGCAGGTGTCTTTTGTCTTCATTTTTTCAAATTTCAGAAACAATTTCTTGTTGAGTATCTGCCTGTTTGATAGATCTTAAAATACTGAAGTTTATTCTTTAAAAAAAAAAAAATTACGATTCAGTTAAATATGATTGGTTTGGAAGTGACTTTCTGAAGGATCCACTTAGTTTAGGAACGCTGTATAAAATGCCCTGCCCTGTGCCAGGTACACACAGGACATTTGATGCCTGAACATGTAGAGATTTTCACAGGAAGGCTGTATACAGTGTGCATGCTTTCTCAGGTTACCTGCTGTCCAAAGTGGAGGAGAAGGTGGGCTCCCCTGAGCGTCCCCTTTCCGACTTGGGCCTCATCAGTTACCGTAGCTACTGGAAGGAGGTGCTGTTGCGCTACCTGCACAACTTCCAGGGCAAGGAGATCTCCATCAAAGGTAGTTCTAGAGGTCTAGATCTTTAAATATAACATGGTTGTGTTGACATTTATGTGTAATTTGAATATTATCTTTATTTTGGAATCTGCTGCTTGATCATGGAGATTAGTGAAAAAACAAGTTTATATTGCATTGAATTATGATTGCATTATAGTAGTGTAACCACCTTGGTCCCTTTGCAGAGATCAGCCAGGAGACAGCGGTGAACCCTGTGGATATTGTTAGCACACTCCAGTCCCTCCAGATGCTTAAGTATTGGAAAGGAAAGCACCTTGTCTTAAAGAGACAGGCATGTTCTTTTTCATTTATGCACTGGTGTTCAGTGGAGTTTAGGATTACAGAAGAACTTGCTACCTCAAAAACTCAACTTACTTGTGTTATCCTTTTGTTTTTAGGACCTAATTGATGAATGGAAAGCTAAGGAGACCAAGAGAGGCAACAACAACAAGACCATTGACCCCAGCTCTTTAAAATGGACCCCACCCAAAGGAACATAGAATTGGCACACACAACACCTCACCACATAGATCACTGTACCCCGCAGATTCCCTCAACAAAACTGTTATCCAGATAGCAAACCAGTCAATAGTAGGTGTAGAGCTGTCACTGTCATTGAGAGTAAGGTTAATGTGGGGGCTGCTCCTGTGAATTATTGAGGGATGTTTTTGTGCATTTTCAGTTTTACTACTTTTGGTATCACTACAATATCTCCACATCCAGTTTTCTCCATACATCATTTTGCTCTTTGGTTTGTTCTTAGGTTTTAAATTTTTTTTTTTTTTTTTTTTAAAGTTCAGCCAAAAGAAACGGAAATGTTGAAGAAAATAATTAGTTTTCGTCTTCAAGCCAGATGTTAGGCATCTAAATTATTTGTAAAAGACATCATTCTTTAAACCCCTCAGTAATTCATCTGAGATTCAGTTGTAGTGGGTTATGTCCCTTTGGATACCCCTGGAAGAACAGTTTTCTGGTCAGACTACTTGTATTGTTCCTGTCACTCTTGAATACACATAAAAGGGAAAGCCCAGAATCAAAGTATTAAGACACCTCCTATTTTTTTCCCCCGCCCATTTGTCAGAATACCCTAATGAAATGTTAAGCTTTATTTTCTGTGGATCCAAGCCCTCAGCAGATTTAGTACTTGGGCCTGTGAAATCATCAATGTTCAGAGTATAAATGTCCGTGAGTGTGGGTGGTTAGCTTTGAGATGCCAGCAGCTGCACCATGCAGTGTCCAACACCCCTCATGAGATCGGGGCCATCAGCCAACCGTGTCTTCATATTTACCGATACCTAGAATTATAATTTTTTTTGTTAGGATTGTGGAAGTAGATAACATTCAAATAGTCATCCTGCAAAAGTAAAAGTTCAATACCCCCCCCCCTTGCCCTTCAGCACTTACGTACCACACTTTAAAATATCATTCACTCCTACCTTTAACATCTGTAGGCATGTGTACTTAATTTAAAAGATTAGCTATCTAATGTGCAAATACTACAGGGCTGGTTAATAGTTTCCTTCAGCAAAATGATTGCGTAATGATATCCTTCCCAATCATTCTGTTGGATATTTTTAGCATTTTATAGTATTGCTGCATTTTTTTTTTCCGTTAGGTATATTTTTCCCCTCCCAAAAATTTGAGTACCAGTATATAAGGCAAATAGGATAACCATTGGCTGCAAACCAAGAAGTTGATGGAAAAAAATGTGAAACAGCAGCAATTTTCTAATACCTTTTTATTGTTTTATTTTTTTTTTGTAGTTTTAATATTTTTTTTTTTATCCCTTTTAATGCTGGCATTTTCTTGAGCGTAGTGATGGTGTTTGTCAAGCTGAAATGGTATCTGGTTGTGTAATTCACCCTTAGCACAAAGATATAAATGTGAAATACAAAAATCTAACCAAATGTGTATCTGTCAGCTCCATCTTTATCCATGCATTCCCATGGCAAACTCTTGAGAAAGATTGGGCCATCATGCATTTTTGGACATTTTGCTACCTGCTGTACTTTGAGCTGAGAACTTTAGGCTATAGCTAAGGCTTATGAAGTTGCTAGACTGCATTTTGAAACCTTTGTTGAGCTCTGTTTGCCCCATACCAGGATAAAATGGTGTGTGCTTCAAGTCACATGGTGTCTTAATATTTTCAGATATGAGCATGTTCCAGGCAGCTAATGATAGTGAAGTTAATGTAGCTTGGCTTCTCCGCAGACTCCGCCTTACTTGTGTATGGATGACTAGAGTAGAACCTTTCCATTTGCCCTTTGCTCTCACCAAGATTGTGGGCACATCTGGGTCTCAGCAGTGATTTATCAGTATCACCGTTACATTTTTTTTTGTACCCGCTTTTCCTCAATAAACTGAAAATGGTGAACAAATATCTCCCTGTGGTGTTCTAATAGTCTTTGCGTCTTTGTGTTGTGATGATGTGGAATCTTATCATGGTGCACATTATCTCCTTGGTTCAACTGGAGCATGAAAAACATTTGAAAAGACTTATGATAGTATGTGTCAGGATGGCCGAGTGGTCTAAGGCGCCCGACTCAGTTATTCCTCTTCCCTGGGTGGTGGGGCTTTTGGTCTCTGAATAGAGGTGTGGGTTCAAATCCCACTTCTGACATGCTATTTTGGGGGTGTTGTCTGACCCTGCTTTGTGAATCATCTACCAAAACACTGGAAGAAGGATGAATGAATTCTGTTTGTGATGCACAGCATTTTCAGGATACATTTCAGATCTTTTAGGCCTGTACATGCGTATTTTTGAAAAGTGTTTTTCCTTCCCTCTTAAAAAAAAAAAAAATCTCCATCCCTTAGTGGTGTAGTACTTGAGATTGGTCTTGGTCTTGAGACCAGTCTTGAGATCCCTTTTTAGCAGTCTTTTCTAGTAACTTCAACAATTTACCAAATGGATGCAAAATCAAAGATATTCATTTCCGCTTGGTACGGACCCTGAATGGTGATGTCAGTATTAACGCCACAATCAACAACAAAAACCTCACTACTGCAAGCATATGTGGACCCAGTTCCGATGACCTCGCTTTCTTCCGTACGTTTTTTGAGTCATTATCCAATTTATCAAACTCTTGGCTTTAATACAGTGATCAACCCTACTTTAGATAGTTCATCCACTACCGTTAATCCTAGAAACTGGCATCTTCAGCTGGTGACTAAAAAATCCTAATATCAGACAATACTCACACTTCTCTCCACCCCATAAATCATACTCCCATACTGATTTTTTCCTTACTAGTAACTCAATTATTTCCAATATCCTAGAATCCAAAATGTATCCCATTCTAATCAGTGATCATGCCCCCGTTTCAATAAAACTAAACATCAACCAACCCGAACAACCCATTGGTCGATAAAGATTTAATATATCTCTGCTTAATGACCCAGACTTCAACACATTCTTCATAAAAGAGAGGACATTCTTCATGGAAATAAACGACTCTCCTGAAATCTCATCTGCATTACTCTGGGAAACAGCGAAGGCAGTGCTGAGAAAAAAGATCATATCATTTTCATCATACAAAAAAAGAAGGAACAGGAACTTGAAGAAAATCTTCAACAAACAATCGAAGAATTGAATGACATTTATGCTAAAAACCCCATAGAGCTAGTTGAAAAGAAACTGACAGACACCAAATCACAGCTTCACAATATTATAAAAAAAAAACATAATTTCAGATTCAAAGGCTTAGACATGAACATTTTGATCACAGTAACAAATCAGGAAAATATTTGGTCAACCAACTCAAACAAAATAAAGAAAAATTAGTTATACCAGCATTAAACAACTTGTCAGGACAGACCATATATTCACCCAAAGAAATGAAGTCTTTGGGGGAAGATGGTGGCACAGGAGGTAATGCTATCATTCGGCAACTCGAAAGTTGCCAGTTCGAGTCCTGGTTCCTCCTAACCCCATCAAATTGTCCTTGAGTAAGACACTGAACCCCAAACTGCTTCTGCTACCTGTGTATGGATGGGTGAATATGAGGCCTAAATTGTAAAGTGCTTTGTGTACTCATTGGAGTAGGAAAGTGCTATATAAATGCAGTCCAGTTACCAATTTTACACAAAATTATAAGGACCTTATATTTGGTCCTTAATAAGGACCTTATATTTGGTCCTTAATAAGGACCAAATACATTAATTAGACAAACCACTAACAACAAAGGAACTCCATATCGTACTCAATAAAATGTCAAATAATAAAGCTGCAACACCTGATGGCCTCTCACCACTGCTTTTCAGAATGGTACTTATCATCAAGCACAATTCCACAATCCCCCAGCACATGAATACAGCGCTTATCACAGTACAAATAGAACCCAATAAAGACCCAACCCTTTGCTCCAGTTACTGTCCTCTATCACTCATCAACATATCTAAAAATAATTAGTAAAGCACTTGCCACCAAACTTGAAACAGTAAACCCATCATTAATACATCCAGATCAAACTGGGTTCATCAAAGGTAGACACTCATCAAATAATATGCACAGATTATTTAATTTAATCCATGTCTCAAAACAAAACAAATGAGAAACAATAATTGTATCCCTAGATCCAGAAAAGGCATTCCATAGAGTAAATTGGACATTTCTGCATGAAACACTTGTTAAATTTGGTTTCAGAGAGTTGTTTATTCACTGGATAAGAATATTATATAGTTCACTAATGGCCACAGTGGTTACTAACGGACTAACATCACAGAGGTTCACACTGTGCAGAGGAACCAGGCAGGGATGTCCACTCTCCCCATCCCTTTTCGCCCTGTTAATCGAACCTCTTGCCGTTGCAATACATCAAAACAATACTATCAGAGGAATCCAAATCCTCAACACTAACCACAAAAATAACCTCTATGCAGATGATGTACCTCTCTATCCGCAAGACCCATCAAAATCTCGTCAAAAAGTCATCAAGCTTATCAATTCATTCTCTGAAGTCTCTGAATACTCCATAAATTGAACAAAATCCACAATACTACCCATACATGGTGAGTACTGGAATACTGCAGCTCAAAACTCACCTGTCCCCATTCCCACTGGCAACATCACGTACCTCAGCATAAACATCTCTGCCAGCCTCTCAGAATTATTCCACCCCATTATTTAAAAAATTGAAGATGATTTAAACCGATTGATAACCCTACCTCTCTCATTACTCGTTAGAAGAGCAACTATAAAAATGATCATATTACCTTAAATCAAATACCTTTTTACAATGATCCCACAAAATGGTTTAACTCATTAAATTCCATAATAACTACATTTTATTGGAAAAATAAAACACCACATATCAAACTGGCAACATTAAAGAAACACATAAATTAAAGCGGACCCCAGATTTTCAATATTACTACCTAGTAAATCAACTACAGCATTCACCCAAACCAAAAGAACAATTTATGGATAGAAATAGAATGATCAGTATGTAAAGAAATAAAAATCTAAGATTTACCATTTCTAAACATCATAACTGCTTTAACAATAGAGTAATTTCAACAACCATAACAGCCTTTAACTTTAAACTGTTAACTTTCCACTCAACAAAACTTTACTTTTCTTTAGTACCTGGAAACAAAAGGGTGTCACACAACTCCACCACGTTTTCGAGAATGACACGTTTGCCACCTTCCAAAAATTAGTTGGAAAGTATGACATTGAGAAAGAACAATACTTCCAGTACCTCCAAATAAAGTCTGTTCTTAAATCTAAAATCAACATATCAACAAACAGTTTACAACCATCTCCACCTGTAGAAGAAATAACTGACACAAAGAAAATTCTCTCAGAATTATACAAACTTATATCCAATGTAGATACAATCCCAATCGGAGCCTGGGAAAAGTGTTCTACAACAAACACAGGACCCAGACCCAGATATGCAAGAACACCTTTAGTATGACTAAGAAATAATGCAACTAATTCAATAAAAGATAATTCACAGAGCACACATCATCCAGCACATCATAAAATGGGCTTTCTAGAAATGGACACGTTTACTGTGTGCACTACGCACCCCAGATACCTACTTTCATTATCTTTGGCTCTGCCCACCAATTCAAAGTTTCTGGAAAGGAATCACTAACAGAATCTCCTCTATACTGAGCTGCAGCATCTCTATCTATTTGTCTATTTGGAGATCTCTCAAGCATAAACCCACCAATCGAAGATGCAGAACCCATACTGGTTGCCTTTGCTATTGCCAAGAAAACTATCCTGTTAAACTGGAAAACCAGACACACAGTAAATATCACACAATGGTCAAACCTACTCAAAGAATACACATCCATGGAAGTTATTACCCTACAGCACCAAACCCCAGACTTCAAAAAGTTTGGGGCTGATTTACCACTGCACTGGACTTGCCTGTAAACTAAACCCAAGGAATGACACACATAATTACACTCACGCTCACACAGACACAGACACACACATTGACACTACAACTCCTCAATGCAATCATACCCCAGTTAATGTATCTCATAAACTCTCACAACTTCACAGAAAATCCCTAAATATCCCAGTGAGTGTAAGGCTTCGCTTCATCCTGCCCTACCTTGTGTGTCTATGTCAATCTGCTTGGTCTTACAACGTCATGTCTTGTCTGTCTTCCCTGCCATATCTTACTTGTTTATCTGTATACTGTGTTGTCATAATGGGGGATGGGCAGGGGGTGTGCTGGTTTGGAGTGGCTTCATTTAATGTATTGATTAAAAAAAAGCTAATTAAAAATAAAGTTGTCCTCCAAAGAGGGTGGTGGTGGTGGTGGTGGTGGTGGTTGGGCATTTAAAATATATAAATAAATAAAGACCAGAGTGTATCAAGACCAAGACCAAGGCAGGGTGAGACCGAGACAAGACCAAGACCAAGGCAGGGCTAGACCAAGTCAAGATCAGAAACAGATTAATGTTTGAGCCTACATAACACAACATACTGTAAAATATGAAGCATAGGCATCATTAGGGGGCTAGCAGTATGGCCTAAAGTTTGTGTCACAGTATCATTTGAACTTTGGATGTTTTATCTTAAAATTTCTGTATAAATGCTTCTGTGCAAATGTAACAGTTTTTCAAATAAGACGCACCTGATTGGTTGCATTTGAACTTTGAAGCAGGAAGTTTTACACCCAATCACAGTACTGTGTTAACCCTTTGAACCCTATTTTTGGGCGTTTTTCTATCCCTTTGATTTTAGGCTTATTACATTATATGTACATGAGTTAGCCACATATGCTTCACGGTTTTTTTTCAGGACATTCTGAGCTACTCAGTTATTTCATAATTTTATGCAGAAATGCTGACAGAGTCTTGATATCCTTCTTATGAGGAAAAAACTATTTTTTTTTGTCTCATTAAATATGAAAATTTGGAGGCACTACAAATATAATCTTATAAATGTTGAGATTAGAGTTTCTCTGATGGTGGAATGCAGTGGTTTCATTGGGGACCTTTCTATGGCTTAGTATTGTAAAGGAATACATGGTTAGTGCCAGGCGCAAATGAATATCTTTGATTTTGTATTCATTTGGGAACTTGTTGAAGTTATTTAACAAGACTGCTAAAAAGTGGTTTCAAGACTGGTCTCAAGATCAAGACCAACCTCAAGCACTACAACATTAGGGGATGGAGATTTTTTTTTATAACAGAGAAGGAAAAACACCATTTTCAAAAACATTACATGTACATGTGGACAAAGCCTAAAAAATCTGAAACTTATCTTGAAAATGCTGCGCATCACAAACAGAATTCAGTTATCCTTCATCCAGTGTTGTGATGGATGAATCACAAAGCAGAGTCAGGCAGTAACCTGCAGGGTCAGACATCACCCCCAAAACAACATGTCGGAAGTGGGATTTGAATCCACACCTCTATTCACAGACCAGAAGCCCCACCACCTTGGGAAGGACAACAACCTTGAGTCTGGCACCTTAGACCACTCGGCCATCCTGACACACATACCTAGGGTAACGTTTTCAAATGTTTTTCATTTTCATCCAAGGGTTTGGATCTTAATCATTCTTCGTGAGTTGGCATACTCCCTATTTGCTTATTTCATGTCATTTATCCAGCTATCCAGCTTCTAACCACTGGTCCCGGACAGGGTCACCATGACCTAGAGCCTATGCCAGGCAGCATAGGGCACCAGACAGGGGTACACCAAACAAAAGAAAGAAGGGCTTCTGCTGACAGACATGGATGAAGAAGAATGTGGCTGACCTCCAGCTGACTCCTGCGGTGCCGGCTGATACAGAATGTAGCTCAAACCATCTTCATTACCAAGGAGTTCATAACTTGCTTATAATACCCTAGACTTCCTAGTTCAACTGAGATTGTGCCCATTCTCTTCATGCGTTGGCATTTTCAGGTCAGGATCTTCCTTTTGTATCCAATATAGTACTGAAAGCTGGAATTAGTTCTCCACTGATTACTTGGGCACAGAACTTATTAAAAGCTTGAAATTAAAGAACTCCACTTTACATTTTAATGTGACCCTGACTTTCTTTGGCATAGAATCCAGACTGACAGCTCTTCTGAAAGTCAGCTCTGAAATTGTTTTCGAAACAATAGCATTCTGAGGCGGTTTTGTCATCATTTGATTGTTTAAGCACCTATTGCTGCTCCTGAGTCACTATGTGACAAAAAATACATGGGCAGATTTTCTAGGACTACCTATGACAACCATGATAAAAATGACAACCAATAATGGCATCCATTGGGTCCTGATGCCCTTAACTAAAACAGAGTTTTAGTTAAGGGCTTACTGACGAGTTACTTGTATGTGTGAAGTATGAATGTCCATTATCTCTAGATTATATGGTCTTGCATCACTGAACAATTGAAATGGTGGTTGTGACCCCATGCTGCCCAATGTTTTCTGCATAAAAGCAGTTTAAATCAGCATCATCCATCTTCCATATAAGGGCGTGGTGAGCCTGGGGTCTTCCTAGAAAACGAAGGGCACAAGGCAGGGGGAAATGAAGATGAAAAAGCATGCTAATTTAGGGGTCCATCTATCCATTTTCTGCAACTACTTGTCTTATTCAGGATCATGGTGGGGGGGGGGGGGGGGGGCACTGCAACTGGGGTCGAAGGAAGAACCACTACATGGCGTGGCACCAAACGACCCCAGCGGCCGATCAACCCTCCCGG
>JAOYFF010000094.1:30131507-30144244 GCA_025773925.1 Cryptomyrus ogoouensis | reverse complement strand
ATATCCTAATGTAATTATACTTCTTTCCACTAAAACTAAGGGGAAAACATGAATTTATTGTTATTTATAGCTATGATTTTGATGGTTCGGCCCACTTGGCATCAAATTAGGCTGCATGCGGCCCCTCAACTAAAATGAGTTTGACACCCCTGGTCTAAGGTACAGAAATGGACTCTGAGGAAATTCCCCAAGGTACAAACAGCATTAATGTACCATCAATGGTACATAACCGTTCCTCAGAGTCCATTTCTGTACCTTAAAAGGTACAATTACTTACAGCTACAGAGTACAATTGGCAGACCCTTGAGGGTACAGTGCCAATGACAAGCAAAGGTACAAATTTTTACCCTTTTTCTGAGAGTAGAGGTTTGCTACATGAGCATGAAAGAATCATAGGACAACAGGGTTCAGTAAAACTGAGGCTTTATTAAAAAAAGAAGCAAAACAAAGGAAATGGAGCACTTTTAAATTGAAAATAAAAAATCCTTCAGGCTAAACCCCCCTCTCACCACAATAGACTTCTTTTGCCCCAATTCTTGTCCAGAATTCACCCAGCTGATCCATTTTATCTCAAGCACTGTGATAAGGGTCAGCTGGGATTTGTTAGCCGAAGGCATCTGGATCAATCCTCATGCCTTACTTTTCTTGCCACCAGACAATATCATAAACTTTTATAAGTGCTTTAACTGTAACCTATTTTGATATCTGTGCAGATCACTGTTCAGTATCTCTATAAGATAGAATGCAGTCCATATCATACATGAAACCCATATAAATCCTACAGCAAGAAAGCCCGTCATATACTGTAGTTCACTGGATACGTCACAGGACATCCCATTTTCCCACTGGCAATTCTGTAAATGACCGCCAGGTGGTGCAAAAAACACTTTTGCTGCCACAACGACAAAATCAGATCAATTTGACTTCAATTTAATTAAATACAAGACTAGTATATTTGTAGCACCTGTTTAGCTGTTTAACTACTTTCAAATATTGTTTATACTGATAAGGACTGTAGCATGTCAGTACCTCAGTACAGAGTAGCCTTCTAGACAGAATTGATGATGTTCAGTTACACTCTTAAATTTGTAAGATTTTTTTAAATGTTATTTTAGTAAAGTTAAATTGATTTAAACCCTTAATCATTCAAACCATATTTTAGAGGGAATTCATGAATGTTATGAAATATTTGTTGCATTCATTTATCAATGTATATATTGACAGAAAACTTAGCTAACACACACACGTAGTGTGTGTGTGTGTGTGTGAAAATAATCTGAGCATGTCAAAAAAAGCTGTACTTGTGTGGGTGTGGTGTTGTAGCAACAGCAATAAACATCAGAACATAACAATACAACACAAGCAACTATGGTATATTTTGGCCTTTTAATGATTTATAGTTTGCAGCGGTATGATATAGATTTATTCATGAATATGTAAATTATACAAATAAACACACACACACATACACAGGTTTGTAATTATATCTTTTTGTGAACTCTCTATTCATTTCTCTGGGGAAAACTATAATCCCAACATGACGACCTTAACCCCTACCTAGCCTAGCCTTAAGTCTAACTTTAACCATAAGTAACCAAACGAAGTATGAGACTTCTGGCATTTTTGCTTTTTTGATTGCATTCACAGATCTTTGTGGGGACCTGAAAAAATTGTCCCCACAATGTTAAAAAAAACAGGTTTGTATTACATTTTGGGGTTCATTTTGTCCCCTCAATGTAACATAAACCTAATCCACACACATACACACACACAATGTGCAAATTCACCAAACTACATTTTTAGACTGTGAAATGAAACCTTAGTGACTGGGGTTGCTCCCTGTTACCCTGTCGTGAGCGTCACCTCGCATTAGTGCTCCTCAGTCAGATACATGTACCCCTGAACATGTTGTTATAGAAAAAAGAATGTTTACAAATATCATACATTGGACTATTAAATAAGTTACCGGAATAAACTACTGCAATCTCTAAAACTGGAAGTGTTTCCACAATTCTGACTACTAATGTATATCTGATTCTGTGTCAGCTGACACATTTACAATACAATACGGGTGACTTCCATAAATTCATACTTGCATCCCAGATTAATCTGATCTCCTGTGGCACAGGGCCTGTGCATGTATAAACTCACAGAACTTCCACTGTGAATTTCTTTTTTTGCATGCTAAGTAGGAACCCAGGCACAGAGTTTCATCACGACGGGAACATCGTGTGGAGCGCGATCGCATCCCGGGTGACGGAGGTGCTCTGATGTGAGTGGCATTGTCTGCCGCATGCTCTGAAGTAGCCATGAGGGTGTGGGGAACACTTTAGGCCTGGTCAATGAGGGCTGAAAGGCTGGGACATGCCGCTAATGACCGGGCCCAGCGTGGTTTCACTGTCCAGGGGCTTTCTGCTGGAGTGTGAGGCTCATTGTCAGACATCTGCTTCAGGGACAGCCATTCAGCCTGTACTCTTTTGAGATGCACTGTGATGTGTTTCTGAATGTTTTTTCCTGGTATGTTATAAGAACCTGCTGTCCCTGCATCCACCAAAAAAGAAGAGCCCAATCTTCTGTATGACATGACAATTAAAGCGTTACACACATCATGTCATACACATCATTGTATACAAAGATGTTAACCCTAATCCTAACCCGATCCTTTGATCATGTTTTGACTCAGAGTCCTTGTATTTTGGATCATGCTGAAAGTTGTCACTGAATGCTACCCAGTAGCACTGATCAACAGATTTTTACTTTTTTTTTTATACGAATCAAAATAGGTGAATCGTAGATTTTTGTGTTGAATTCATATAGACTGAACAGCCAAAACATTATGACCACCCCCATATGAAGTGAATGATGTCGACTATCTAGTAAAAATGGCATGTGTCAAAGTTTGGGCTTTATTCGGCAGTAATTAGAGTGGGGTCCAAGGAGGGGCAAACCATGAACTGCTGACGGGGTGCTGGGCGCCCAGGACTCGTCGATGCGGGATGTGAATGAAGGCTGTCCCATCGGGTACAAAGAGAATGGCTATCGTGGCACAGACGGCAGATGATTTTGATGACGATCACAGGAGAATTGTGTCATGAGTAAGTTTGGGTACCGAAACCCGGCACCAATATGACACCGGCTCCTAAACAATCATTATGTACCGATCTATTAGCCTGTAGGCTTTCATAGAACATGATCCAAAGCTACTGTTTCTCTTTAGGTTCTGTTTGCTAAATTTGACAGTATTCATTATACAGTATATTAATTCATGGTGCTCTGTCTGGATGTGTAGACGGTTCCTTTGGAAAGTTAAGCTAAGCCCTTGTTTGTTAGGCTGTTTAATGTGTATGTCTGCCTGGTCTTCATGTGTGCAGATGCTGATACTCCCACAGCCTGTCCGTATGGCTGCATGTTGTCAGGAAATGTGCGTTTTAAAAGGCCAGTCAGATGAGTGCTCCTATTCAGTCCGCGTGCCCCTTTCTCTGCTGGTGACGTTAACCTGTCCATTCGTCATCTATCTATTTCAGTTTTTACTATGGTTTGGTGGCGTCGGGGACTTCAACTTAGAACATTGCCTCTCACAGTAGTTGGGTATTTGATAATTTTGAATATATAATTGTCTTATAGTAACCCTTATTTATAATCTTTACAGATCATTTTAGTTTAAATGTTTTTATGTCAGTAATAAGGCACTAGACAGTTAAAATGCTGTCTTTATTCAGATTAAGTGGCTGTTGACTTATTTACAGAATGCTTCTACACAAGCCAAAAGCCTCTTCATGCACACTGACAAGTGCAAAGATAAATGCTTAATTATCTTTAACTCTGCCAAAGTTTTCATATTTTGCAAATACCCAATGGCATCTTGTGAATGCGGATTAGAAACAGCTCATGCTTATTTTGCATGAATTGATATGCAGACACTCAACAAATTGTTAACTTGTGGCAAATTATTTTCTTGACCTTTAAACTTGCTTAACATGATAAATATATGGCTCATCTGTGCATAATACAAAAGGCTTTTTGTTACTGTTTACTTATTGTGGCAGCATCTTTGAAAGTTGATTATCAACATGCTGTCCATTTTGTCGAAATTATCATTGAAAAACTGATGACATGAACATTGGATGCTTTGATCTTAGTACTAGAGATGGATCTGATTCACATTTCAGGATGGTCGAATACAAGAGCATAATCAATAGGCTGACATGATGATTACACCATGTTTCCAAGATATGGTGGATGACAACCACCTTTGTTATGCAAAATTGAATAATTGTAACTGAATGTAAGATATAGTAGATAGTTGTATGTTCATTTCTTTGTTCATATGTCTTGTATTTATTAAATGTGATACCTAAATATCTACTGCCATCTAAAAATTGCATAATTAAAACCGAAATAGTAAAAGTTACCTAAGAACACAAATCCATTTATGTGTTGTGCTCTGGGCCCATATTCCCTGGGTGGTGGACAGTTAGATGAAAAATCCACAGGTACTTTCTCTCACCATTCAGCTAAAGGATAAGCATTTGATTGTAACTGAAACTCATTGTCTGAAAGGCTTCCATCTGAGAACAGGCCTTAACCTCTGTACTGCTCCGGGCTGCTGGAAGCCTCAAATCACCCAGAGTTTCCTCTCACCCGTGCCCATTACTGGTAAGGAATGATTACTCTGGATTTTATAGCTTCTTCTGAATGCGCTCAAAAATTTCTATTAGGATTGCCTGACTGCCAGTGTCACCGCGGGTCTGAGTACATTGTTGTGATATATCACTGCTAACTGTGACGATGCAGACCCAAATGACATCAACCACCCTTTACGTTAAGATTTGGAGAGGTGTGCTAACAACCCATGAAATTTTAGAAAAAAGAAATCTATTAATCCTTTTTGCTTGACTCTTCTTTACCTTGTTGAATTTCACCTATGTTTTAACTCCTTGTCCTCACTGCTAACTATACAAGTAGTCTGATGTATAGTTTGTACTTCAGTTACGCACTAGCAAATGGTTTACTCTGCATGTTTTACAGTATCCTTTCAGACTCCCATACCTAGTGCATATTTTGTCTTTTTTTTTTCCTCTATTGATGTAACTCTTTGTTCTCATTTAAAGATAGACTTGTGTAAACACCATTCGAAATTCAATAAGTGCAGACTGTTTACAAAATTGTTCTTCTGTCTGAAGATGAAAAGATTTTGCAAATTTTAATGAGCTAGATCTTTATGTTTACATAGTATTTGAGTCAATATTGTTCATGTTCCTGCTAATGGAGCAGAACAACATCAACACACAAACCCACTGAAATTATCCAAAAGATTTTGCTTTCACTATAAACCACACACACACACACACACTGTAACACTGTAACACTGTATATACTCAACATAATGTACACTGCATTGTGTGCATTGTGTGTATAATGTATCTGCTTGTTCATTTTATACTTGGTAGTTTATTCAATACTCTGCAAAAGTCTTAGGCAGTCAAAGGAAATGTTTAAAACTATTTCTCTGGATAGTTTGCTCAAAATAAAAACACAGCTTAACATTAGGATATATCCAAATTAAGAATAACATGATTTCGTCTGTTCCCAACAAGTTCCTGATGTCTTGCATGATGGCGAGATGAACACTGCTGCAGTTCCCAAACCTCTCCTCAGGGGCACCCCAGCCATTCATGTGTGTGTAACATTTCACATCCAGCTCACTGAATTAATTTATAAAATTGTCAGTGATGTATCGATTAGCCACACAAGCTGTGCTAGGGGTTGAGTAAAAAAATACAAGGGGCGTATTGGACAGTGGCTGCAAATATGGGGGTGATTTTAGTAGAGGTTTTGAAATGGTTAAGCTGGTACACTTTGACAGAAAAATACCACTGTTTTACACCAACATGGAGATCATTTAAACATCATTTCCATTGACTGCTTAACACTTTTGCACAGTACTGCATATGCTAAGTATACCGAATATTATGGACATTTTCTTGACAGACTGATCCAAAGCTATGATAATGTTAAATCCAGTCCAGTCAGTGTAGATGAAGGAGAAGAAACAAGTTAATGGTGAGATTTTTAAAGGCTTGAAGCTAGTGAGCCATGGGTTGCGTACATGAGGGTGAACAGACAATGAAGGGCATGACAGATGGTGTCAGGTGTTGAAGACTGGCAAGAACTGCAATGCTGCTAGACTTTTCAGCTTAGTGGTGTGTCATATGGATATGAAATGGTGAAACAGGCAAAAGACATCCGACCGAATCAGCACAAACGCATGTGAATTATAAGGGACGGGATCGCTGCGGGAGACTTTCTATACCTTGTTGGGACAAAGACTTCAGGAATCAGGGCTGTTCTGAAGGTAAAATCACGTGCCAGGCAGTACTAGGAAGGCATCACAGTTGTTTGTACATGTACCATACTGTACATTATGGTATACTGTATATTTCTGGTATAATTTAAAATCAATATTGAACATAACTCTATTTTCAGACACTAGCATGTTCTCTGCTGAAGGGCAAAAGCATGAGGCATTGCGATGGGCTGGCATCCCACCCAAAGTATTCCTCATCCTTGTAAATAAAATATGTCTTCTGGGATAAACTCCAGACTGACAGCGATCCTGTACTGAGTAAAGGGTTGCCTGATAGAGCGATGCTACTGTAAGCCTGTGGACTTGCCTTAGTGTCAGCCATGATCAGTAGTGAGGTATGACCTACACCAATGTAATTTTATGACCTGCGATTTGTACATCCAAAGAAAATGTTGGTTATTTTGTCATTTCAAAAATAGCCGCACATTGCCAGTAACATCACCAAACACGAGCAATCTAGAATTTGAATTCACTTTATTGGCCAGGTGAAAATGCATGTACTAGGAATTTGTTTTGGCAGTATTGGTGTCTACATTCACAAGTAACATAGAACAAAAAGAACATAAATTAAGAAAAATAGAAAAGTAGGAATAAAATAATAGAATAAAAGAATAAAATAATACATATAGGTATGAAAAAAGGCATGAAAGTGCATATAAGGGTATGAAAATATATGATATCCAGTAGATGAAAAAAGGTGTGCAAAGATGTAAAAGCAGCTAAAAAGGTTATTAAAAGTGTCACGATGATTTGACATTTAAAAAAATCATAAATTGTTGATAAATTACTTGGAATGTTACCAGTTAGTAATTGGTACAAAATCGATAACTTTGAAAGTGCAATTATATTTGCACTCTCTAATAAGTATTGTGGATATTTAGTTGTATCTTCTCTCTAAAATACCTCTTAAGATATATTTATGTCCTTTTTGTAGAATTCTGTCTGACATCAGAATGCACTTTTGAACTGCTCATGTTTATTGCTCATCAGTGCGGGTTTGGGTTAGAAGTACAAATTGTGGTGTAGCAGTAGGTTGGTCAACTATCTGAAAAGACAGCTGGAACATGCTGATAAGATCTCCCAGCTTACAATGGAACTGCTGGCAGATATTACTTTAATATATGTCTTCCTTGTGTTCTGATTTTCTGGTTAGTGGCTTTTGAAACTACCAAAAAGTTTCAATTCCTCAGCATATGACTGAAGTCCTTTGAGTATATACTACCCTCTTGTGGTAAAATATGGATCTGTAGTTTAAGTCCAATATTTTAGGTTATATCTATCTACCTATCTTTCTATCTCGAACACTGGAGGGAAAAAGTGGCAGTAGGCATATTTGGAGACGTAATTTCTTAGTTGAACAGAATGACATTTACCTGTGGGAAATTTGTGTAGTTTTAACGTATCCTGTCTTGCTCTCCATGAGAGGCACAGAGTAGAGTGTGTGGTGAAAGCACAGGGTCAGCCTATAGCCAGCAGCCCAGGAGCAGTTAAGGTTAAGGCCTGTTCTCAGGGACCCAGCGGTGATATTATTACGCTGCTGAATCTGAACTCTCGACCTTCCAGGCACAGCCCTCTAAATCACTGACCGACACTCTGTGTCTCAAAAAGCACGGGGCTGCTCTGGATGGGATGCAGTCCAGCATTTAAAAGACATAAATGGGCTGCTTAAATTTTTAACATTTTGGATTTAGTATGATCGCAATGGACAAGTGGTTTAGATTTAATGATCTAAGCATGTCAAAAAAAGCTGTACTTGTGTGGGCGTGGTGTTGTAGCAACAGCAATAAACATCAGAACATAACAATACAACACAAACAACTAGGGTATATTTTGGCCTTTTAATGGTTTATAGTTTGCAGCGGTACAATATAGATTTATTCATGAATATGTAAATTATACAAATAAACACACACAGACCTGTACTCATGTCTTTGTGGGGATTCTCCTTTCATTTCTATGGGCAAAACCCTAATCTTAAAAATGACGACCTTAACCCCTATCCAGTCCTAACCTTAACCATAGGTAACCAAATAAAATACAACACTTTTGGCATTTTTAGCTTTTTGATTGTAGTCACAGATTTTTTATAAAATTGAATTTCCCCTTGTGGGGACAAGACATTGTACCTACAACATCAAAAAAACAGGTTTATATCACATTGTGGGGACATTTGGTATGGTTTATGGTACTATTACTAATGATAATTTAATGGTATAAATTAAGCAGATCTTAGCTTTGCAACTGTAAATAAAGATCTAATACCTAATATGCTATTTAGAGGGGCATTCCATTTCAAACTAGATGCTTAGAAAATGAAGAGTAACGAAAAAACTGGCAAATTGTGATGTTCACCACGCTCCAGTGACTACAGACTTTGCATACAAATATATACCAGCAAGCGCATTCTTCTGTGAGGGAAATCCCGGAAAGCACCTGTGCCCTCGGCTGACCTCATCGCTGCTCGACCCTGAGCCATTGCAGGTCAGCGGGATCAAAGGCGCTACACAGATCAGGCCTCCGCAAGTGCTGACAAGGAGGTTATCGCATTTCACATATCACCACTCCCCAATGCCGACTTTCCGGTCACTGAAATTTTCAGTCCTGGATGCTGTATAAAAAATGCATCTCTGCGATATTATTTTTTTAATGGATAAATCGTAACTGTGCAGTATAAGGTGGATCATACCTGGAGCTCTGTGCATGTTCCTCAAGAACAGCACTGTTCATTCATGCTGTAAGTGCAGCAAATGAATTGTTTTCAATTTTTATTATTACTTTGGACACTAATATCACATATTCACTTATTTGCTCAGCAAACACTCTGGTCATAGTGGTAAAAATAATCACCAACAGTGTACAATGGCAACACAATGCTAATCAGTGAAGTTGAATTTCAGGAAGTATCCTCAGCAAAGTGAAAGGCACGTGTGCTTATAGCAGGAGCTCTGATGGCTGTCAGTTTCATAAAGATCTGCAAGGAAGAATGGATGGAGGGCTTGTTCTCCCCTAATCCTTATTTCTTTAGGGGCAGAATTGCCCGAGACATTAGCTGACCTATTAACAGGTCACCTGAGCTGCATGAGCTAGTGGAAGATGAATTCCATGAATACAGGACTCATCGAGGCAAACTGGATGGTTGCCATGGCAATTCATCTCACGCTATCGTGAAATTTACTGTAGATTAATGACAAATGCCCAGCTCCTGTTTGGAGAGCTGGTTGAGTCTTCACAAAAACCAGGCGGGCAATGGGGCAGAGAGATTTTTGGGGGGGCGGGGAGACTCCTCATCAAAACCGATGTATCTTTTGAGAGAAGTACATTTTGCATCACAAATTACATTTAAATTAATTTGTTTAGCATATGCTTTTTTCCAAAGTGGTGTACACTGGGTGTCGGCCACAAGCCTGCTGTTCTGTTACACAGGCTAATGCCACAACAACAGAATCAGATGAAGAAGAAATTGGAAGGTTTTATGTTTCAAGCAATGGCAGAGGTTTGAACTTACTACCATAGTTGGATTTGGAGACGTAAACAAAACTGACGAGCAACGAATCAGTTTCTGCAAATCCATCAACCACTTCACTGCATGCAAATTCTTTAAATAACCGAAGCATCATCTTTACACCTGAACATCACCTGGTGAATTTCGTTTTTCCAATCAGTGGAAAAGCTCAATCGAAATAGCAAAGACATGGCCTGGATATGAGCTATCAAGATGGCAGCTCCAAGTGAAGCTGAAAAAGGAACCCACTGCCTTCAACGAGAACACCAGTAACTGATTTTAAATCCTGGACCTACTTGTTAGAGAACCAGAGGAACTGTGGATGGAATCAAAGAACAGATGGAATGAGTGATGACACAGGCATAGTGGAAATTGCAAAGACAAAAAAGGAACCAATCAAGAAAGATAAGACCAATATTACAACATCTACAAAGTCACCGAGGCTCAAAATAAAAACAGAAGATGGAAAGAAATGAAAAGGGAATGCCAAGAAAATCTTAGACCTCTCTCTCTATCATACAGACATAAACAACTAAAATATATGTGACGAGGTCAGATACATGGACGAAGCTTCAATAATGGAAGTAGAGGACAGAATAGCCCTGAGATCACTTCCAGTAGGAAGACCAAGGGGACAGATGACATCAATAGGAATCTGACGAGGAATTAATCTGCGCACTGAACAAATTATATCAACAGTTTGGAAAACAACTTGATAGTATATGGATTGGAAGAGATTAGTTTGCATTCCATTACTAATTGAAACCTATTGGAATATACAAGGAAAATTCCTTAATATGACAGTAAGATGATGCAAAAGAGCACTCAATGCAATTTAGAACCTTATGCAGAAAGAGAATTGCTTGAGGTACAAGCTGGATTCAGGAGAGACTGAGGAACAAGTGACATCATTGCTGAGACATGATGAATAATAAAAAAAAAACAAGGAATACCTGTAGGGAGAGGAGTGGATGTGATATTCAGCTTGCACACGGAGCATATAATGAAAGAAGTTCAACCAAGGAGACCTCAATAGATAGTTGACAAGTGTTTATTTGTTGAACAAATTTAAATGAGCATGTGAACAGTGATTTGGTGAAGCCCGTCCCTTGGTCGTTGGTTCCATCGACTCTGAAGCTGACAGACCTGGCTGGGCGACCAGGCAGGAGGCGAAGGAGCCAAACCCCGACCAGGACGGGGAGCCGAAGGTGGTGGAGGGGAGGAGGTGGGAGAACGAATAGCTGTAACGGGAAAGAAGTGGGTTAGATTTACTCTTTATATAAAACCTGGATCAATGTGATTGGACACGCTGGCGTTCATTAGGTCTCCTTGTTTGAACTTTCATATTCACTTTCATTTGTACACAAAGAAGATCACTGTGGACTCAGCATTGTAGGAGAAACATCAGAAATGTTTACGTACAGTGAAAAGATGGGACTCTGAGAAGCCAGAAGACTGGAAGAGACGTTTTACACGGTCACCAGTAACTGACATGACTGCATGGGAAATAACAAAAACAATTGTCATAAAAAATTACAATCTAGTGCAATTTAAGTAATGTTATCATAAAAATTGTAGGCTCTTGCTACATCCCAAAGCAGCACAGTATGGCCTGTTAAATCTAAATAAACAATGATATCTGAGCCAATTATATCTGAAACCAATTCACAGTTCCCAGTGTCTATAAAGCAGGCCATACAAGCATGCATCTCATTAAAAATATTTTTTTGAATGTTTCTCAAAAATTTGATCTGAAAAGATAAATGTATTAAAACTGCGATTCAGCATAAGAATCATGATTTTTTTCCAGCAAACATTGCAGCCACATTGATGCTTTTATAACCACAAGACTATTTCACCGGGGAAACTCTCCCACATGATTTATTGAGCCCGGCCTGCAGATCACGCGCACGTCTGCATGGCGCCGTTCTCTGGGTGCCCTCCCCACCCCCAATCACCACTCCGCCCATCATATAACTCTGAAACCATTATACTTGTCATGCCCTCTGGCAGGTCCCAGCAGCTGTGCCCCCCCACCCGGAAGAAAACCACAGACCCAGCTGGGCCTGGCAAGCGATGACTGATACCGACTTTCCTGCTGAAAATGCATTTTGCTCCTTTTAATCCTAACCATGAGCACATTTCTTTTGTCTAAAGTGAAGGAAAGGTCTTGGATACGATCAATGAGAAAATGATTTTGTTTTCCGTGTTTGGCATTCTGTAGAATTGTTCTTCTGTTTCACTGTTTTACTGTTTAATGTTTTATTGTTATGTATATGTTTATGTTTTGTATGGCTGCTGCCTTGGCCAGGACTCTCTTGTAAAAGAGATTTTATATCTCAATGGGACTTCCTGGTAAAATAAAGGTAAATAAATAAATAAATAAATTGTTCGGAGAGATTTACATGCACCGTTCTAAGCAATAATGCTTTTTTGTTTTAAAGTGTACCTTTTTTAAACACTATACTTACTGTATGTACACTACTGGCCAAACATGTCCAATGGAAGTTCCTTGTGGAAACACTTCCAGTTTATAGAGATTGCAGAAAATTATTCAACTGTTGCTCCAGTTACTTATTTAATCATCCAGTGTACAATATTTGTAAACATTCTTTGATTGTTTATAAACATTACTGCCAATATTCATGTAGTAATTCTTAAAGTGTAATGCCAAAAATGCTCGGCATTTCCACAATTTTGGCCACTAGTGTACCGTGTGACTGAATTATTTCTGTAGTATGTCATTATGCTAAGTAATACTACGTTATGTGATGTAGTATGGTGACACCAAGTTAAGTTTCTGTTCGTTTCACTGTAGCTCATGCAGTTGCATGCCTGCTATCCAGAGGTAAGATTCCTGTCTCGCTG
>JAOYFF010000094.1:30114019-30131489 GCA_025773925.1 Cryptomyrus ogoouensis | reverse complement strand
TCTTAAAGAGGGGGACCACCACCCCAGTCTGCCCATCCAGCCCTGCATCATCTCCGCCTGGAGCTGCTGGCAAAAGTAAGCTAGGCTTCTGGTTCCTCAGAATATGTGCAAGAAGCCAAAGCCTTTTAGCTGAGGTGTTGGCTGTCAGTGTGATTCTCCGCGCTCCTTTTCATTGTCTTCGAGAGGGCGGGCGGTTCTGCATTCCAGAAGCCTGTCTTCATGCATTGCTGAGACGTGGCCTTCAGTTAATAAAGACAGGAATTTCTACCTGTTGGAGAGGAGGCCAGCTTCAGCTCTAGTGCTGGGGGGCATCCCGCCCCCCACTGCTGTGACAACGGCAGATGTTAATAGAAAGTGAATGACAAGCGTTGGAGGGTGAGCTGGGAGAACTGGTCAGATTCCGCATTACATGTTGTCACAAGCAGGTATCACGAGCAGCTACAGTCAGTACTCCGCTGCAACTTCGGGGTTAAATCACACTATTTCACTAGTAAATGCCTCAGTTTCCTGAGATAATACCTCAATTAATCATTCAGGGATCCATTAGGGGCAGCTTTGTTTACTTTCGAATGTGTATTCCAACTCAGAAATTGCATTTATTGCAATAAAATCTACATCAATGTATATCGACCTGTGTAGGTTTCCTGTGAAGCAGGAAAACAAGGTAGTGCTGAGAAATTATTTCTTCACTTTTATTTTGGTATAAACCCTGTATAAATATATTTGCTGTATAAAAATAAATGATAATAGGAAGTGATTCAACATTTGAATAATGTATCAATATCTCAAAAGTTACATCCAAATAGCTTTAAATGTTTTCTTTTGGCAAAAATACCTTTAAATGTTTTCTTTTTCAATTTTGCCTTATTTTATATGTATATATTCATTTTATCATATTTTTGTAACTTTGGTTGATCACATCTATTAATTGAAAAAGATTGGATAGCAATAGTCCGTTGATTTTTTTACTAATGCCTTTTTAAGTGTCATTTCATAATTCCTCTGAAGAAGAAAGCCTTAATTCTGAGGTAAAATCCAGTTGTTACAGTACTGGACACTAGATGGCACTGTGCCCTTAGAAATAGGACATGGAAGCTGAAGGTAAACGAAGACAACCTCTTAGCGAGGTTTTGCGTGGTTGCTAATTTGCACAGCTGCTGGTACATGTGTGCGCATGGGTTCAGTTACACAAGCGGCACTGCATTTTGTGGCGATTCAATGTGATAAATTCTGCTGAGATAAAAATGAGGCACCTGATAGCTGGGGTCCACTGCTTGACATCTGGAGATGGAGCAGAATGTGAATCTTCTACAAGCTAACCATTGCAAGGAATTTATTATGTGCTGTGTTGCAACCATTGCTGTAAATAAGACAGTGGGTTGAGTGGGACATTGGCTTGCAATGTCTCAGGCTGTAAAAGTATAAAAAAATGAAAAGAAATGTGTGGGGCTGTGTTGTTGCTTGACTGTGGTTGTGGTTCCTGTTTGGGACCTCAGAGATGCCTTGGTGTCAGCATCTTTCTGGCACTCCAAACTTAGGGGCTCTGCTGGGCAGACATTTCATGCTGTTTATTGCGTTCCTCCAGCTCCGCACACATGCACGCTCATGGACAACTGAACGGGCAAGAATCATTAAAGAAAAAGAAAAAAACTCACACAATTTTATGTCTTGTAGTTTGAAAAAATGAATTTATTTACCCTTATTTCTGGAATAGCTGCAGATGCCATCGGTAGGAAGCTATTGTGTTGTATTTATATCGCTGTAGGCATCAGAAGGGAAGTGGATTTACCCCATCATGGAGGTACACAGTAAATACCTCCACCTGAGTTAAAAAATAGCATCCCCGGTCACACAATCTAGTACTACTGATTATCTGAGTCTTTGTGGTAAACATCGCACAGGCAAACAGAGGAATGGCCTCCACACATTACAGCTGGAATACATAAAGCCATAAATCCCTGAGTTGTCACAGTTGAAGCTGACCCAAACGTCTGGCTAAAAACTCGATCTCGCTTTGTGTCCTCCGATGCTTTATGTGGTTGTGAGCGAGGGCTGTAAATTTTGACCATAAGCGAAGAAGCCTCACTGTCTGGCACCAGGGGGCTGAGCCCGGGGTCTGTGTGGCACTGCGAGAATATTCCGGGGGGCATCAAGACCCCATTCTCACAGGGTGGGGCTATAGTCTCTCTGCAGCAAACGCTTGGCCTGTGATATGTACGGCTTCCAGAAATGAATGTTTGGCCTACAGCACGTTACCACTCTTTTCTTGGCTCATTTATATTATATTTCCATCTCTAGCCCAATAACCTGTTGTAATATATATTTTA
The DNA here is from genome assembly GCA_025773925.1 of Cryptomyrus ogoouensis. Taxonomy (NCBI): domain Eukaryota; kingdom Metazoa; phylum Chordata; class Actinopteri; order Osteoglossiformes; family Mormyridae; genus Cryptomyrus; species Cryptomyrus ogoouensis. Next base: position 30,129,162 of record JAOYFF010000094.1, on the reverse strand, counting down.
AAGGCCCATTATATGCATTAATTTAAACAGAACTATGTTTAAGTAGTTGTATGACATCACACATCATGCTTGCATGTATATTACAGATTCCACATTTTGGCAGGTACAGCCTTTCTGCACGGATGATGTCGTTCTGACTGAACTCATTCATATCTCACTGCTTTTTGGGGTTGTGCTGCAGGATCTAACACCATGAGATGCCACTGCTGCAGACTCTTATAGCGCCTGCAGGACAGCAGCGTCTCACGAGAGGATGCTTCCGCGGGCCGCTGAGACGGCAGCCTTATCTCTGCCGTTGCGCTGGATCACCCCGCTGTCTGCCGTGTCTCCATGCAGCATCAGGGGGCTGCCAGGATGGTCTTTGTCAGGAGCAGAGTGTCTCCTTACCTCCGATTAAAACACTAGAAATGAACACAGCAATGACTGACTGACCTTCTAATCAGGTGACGTCTTATGAGTGATTTGTAACTCCCTCATTGTGGCATTCAAATATTAATAAATTTTACTCGTGATGGATCGACACAAAGAGGAATTATCAAATGATGTTGGAAAAGTAACGATGGAACCGCAGAGCAGCTACATTCTCACCTGCTGCTTCGTTCATAAAATAATGAAGGTAATAAAGAGCAAGTAAGTGCCAGTGAAACTGCTAGGCCAGACATGGCCATCTTTGAATTAGTTGCATAAAGCTTGGTCTTGTGGTCTGGGCTACTCAAAGGCCAAAAATTGAAGCCTGGTTAGATTTTGGTTAAACCTCATAAATAAGGACTGCTGTCCTGTGCTTACTTTGTATCCAGGCCAATACTGAGCTCTTATAACCGTCTCCGATGTGCAAATAAAGCCAAGTGTATAATTGCCATCTCTTCAAAAACTGTGAATTTCCCACCATATACAAATTTAGTCCATTTGGAGCTGGAAATGGCAATACTGCGGGTGTGATCGGCCTCTCCCCTGCCATATGAGGGTGAGGTGCAAGCGGTTTGGCCATGTAGACCAGGGGGCTGTGAAGGCAGAATTGCAAGAGCTAGAAAAACTGTAGAACTAGAATTTTTTTTTTTCTCCAAAATGGCAGAGGAATATGCATGCTGACTGCCCACTGCGTAGAATCACAGCCGTACAATTAAAATCGCTTTATTAGGCCATACCTGATGTACTACTTTGTCTGTTGTATATATTCAATAAATAGCCCTTCTCCATTAAATTTTTATTTCAAAAGCACTCTGTACTGAGCTTTGGAAAACAGTGCTTGTTGTCAAAATAACTTCTTATTGGTAGGAGTTAGAGTGACTGATTTGGTTTTCCCACCCTGCAGTGAGTTCATCAAGGTGCAGTCTGTGGGCTGTAGACATGTTTGACAGAGGATAAAAACGGAGACAGCAGTTGCGATGCGCTGTCTCTTTAAAAGGGCGGGGCTTCTCCCTCCCTTCAGCCTTTCTACCTTAATAACAGCCCATCTCCACGCAGGCTTTGATGGTGCCGGCTTTATGGGCCTTGTTTAATATACACCGTGCTCGTCTCCCTCTCTCTCTCTTGCTCTCTCTCTCTCTTGCTCTCCTTCGCTGTATTTGTAGCCGGTCTCAGTGCCAGACACCCTGAGGCAGCAGCAGCGCCAGTAAGTCTTCCCACCTCTGTTTTTGTGGTGGGAGATGACATGTTGAAGCTTTGAAGGGCAGGAGAGAGAGAGGGGGGAGGAACACATCACTCTGCGAAATACTGAGATGTCATGTGGCCTGTAGTCCGCCCAGATTCTCTCACTGTCTGTGTGGGCAGGCTGGAATGGAGACGGGGTAGGCTTCTCCTCTCTCACCCTCCCTCTCTCCCTCCCTCTCTCTCTCTCTCTTCCTGTGTGCTAGTGTTTGTTCTTTATTTCTTCAGCATACAGGCTACTAAATGTTTGAAAATGGTTTAAAAAGTCACAACGGTTAATACTGAAAAATATATTTTGATCCTAACAGTATGATAAAAACACTACAGATGTCATATATATTTATTACTTGCATACTTTACTCTTGTGGATGACAGAAACTTTTTATTGGGCCAAATTATTTTTTGGAGGATTTTAAAGTCTTTTGGGTTTTGCGTGGCCTGAATCACACGTGAGATCTCGCTGCGTACGAATGAAGCACGCCCCGTTTCCGTTCATTTGCGAAACTTCAGCACGCCGCTGACAGCCGAAAAGGCATCGGCTGTGAGGCAGCTTTTGGAGACGTGTTCCATTTTATCACCTCTCTGGAATGACATGAGAACTCATTTCAGGTTAAAAAAACAGACAAGCAGACAGCACACCTACTTATGTTTACCTAGGGTTAAGAAACCGAGGTGTCTTTCCTCCGAGGGACCACCTGTTTGGAAATCCACATTGCATATAGGCCTGTGGGAGCAGCCTTGCTGAGTGGCGTGAGCTGTGGGTTAGGCATGGAAGGAGGGTGAATCGGGGGGGGGTGTCTATGCTGTTGTATCATGCAACTTTTTGGCAACATGTTTTCTCACAGTCTCTTTATTTTTGTTTTGTCTACAGGGGCGAAGTCCTTTCTGGCGAAGGCGTGTTAGCGAATGGGGATTAAAGTGGAGGCAGACTGGCGAGAGAGTTGCAGTTTACAAAGACGAAGCTTCATTCCTGTCTGACGATTGCATTACAAGGAGCCTATGGACGCATCCCATTCGAAGGGAATATGGAAAAACAATGATGTTCTGTACCCTGATGATCAGGATCAGTTTAGCTCCGCGTGTATCAAATATCTTAATATACGAATTATAATATATTTACATTTAAGTAGGCTTTATGGTATAGCCGTGATTCTGCTCCATTTGTAGAATCTGCATAGATTCATTTCATTTCACATACAAAAATATCATTAAATGTTATTGAAAAACCTCAGGATTTTCTATTTCCAGAAGCAAGATTAAACATCAACAGATTACTATATAATGCTTAAATTTTACCAGGGTAGGCCAAACAAGACTGTTTATGTGTTTCCTACTGGCCAGAGGACAACAGATTCAATAGATTAGCTTTCAAAATAATAAGCAAGCTAAGTACCTTGCTGAAGGGAACTTGAACCGCTAAAATTTGGCAAATGAGCCTGTGTCTGTTCTGTCTTCCCTACTTTTTTGTCTCCTGTTTCACAGCCGTGTGCCTTCATGTACTCCCGCTGATCTCTTTCCTGCCTTCGGTGACACATCAGCTTTCCTTGAGCTAGCTGCCTTCAAACACTGCCTGCATTGTGCTTTATCCTAAAGACCCACATTTCCCTATTGCGCTCCCCTTTCAGACCTGAATGTTTACCTGCACACTGACCACCTGCCCTCTTGACCCGATGTCTCTTACATCCGATCCAAACCCTTGCACATTGAATCCATTCCTGAAAATATCTATTCTTATAATTTTCATAATGTGGTTATGGTTCCTTCAGCTTGTTTTTCTCCACTCACATTTTGGCACATGCACTAAAACCTCTGGATGTCTCACCATTCTTGCATCCTCTCTCTCCAAGACACTTCTTGGCAAGGTCCTGGTCATCTCTTTTCTGGAACTGCCCCCTTTCTGCTTTTGTGCAATGAGTTCCTTCCCATATCTTTCCTTCTTTCGCTTCCCTAGATAAAGGCTCATGTCTTTATCGAGCACGATGGCTGTGGTTCAAAATGAATATCAAACTTTTGTTCTTTGGTTCATCACCTTCAAGAACAGAACAACACTGACAAAATTATGTTGTGGTTATGCTGGTACAACAAAGATTGCGAAAAACCATGTTCAACACTAGATTGTAGATTGATATTATAGTTAGATGCTGTCGAGTCTTGGTGACCATAACAGAGAGCATTCTTCCTGTATGTTCTGTCTTCTGACTGAGTTTTCAGGCTTACCAATGGTATGCTGGGCACTATATAGCCCCTTCCTCCAATAGAACAATCAGTTCTTTTGCATCTCTGGGATGTAATAAAGATTCCTTACACTGGAGCCTTGTCAGCAGTATGTACAGTAAAAGCTCTCGTATCTGGCATACTCAAGTAACCAGCACAATTCTAACATATCAGTACAAAAATTAAATATTCATAATAACACTATTCTATTAAAAATTTACACTAAACTAAAAAAAACACAAGAAATAACAAAGAAAAGCATTGCGCAAGACAAATGTCAGTTCCTACGCATACCTCCAGAGTGGCACGCTTTAGTAGTCTTTCCCCTTGTTCCGTCATTGTTTACCTCGTGATCTCTTGTGTTGTATCACATATCCAACTTCATCTGACATCACCTCATTGTTTTGTTATCGTTAGTGTGTGTGTATAAAAGGATTAAAGTATGTGTATGTGTAAGAAATGTGTTAAAATTCAGTGTTCTTCAGGAGTAGCATTCAACTATCCATAAAATTCAGTTATCCTACAGTACATTTGTCCCGAAATTGCTGAATACGAGACTTGTTTCTGAACCTGCTAGGTACTTAACATTGGGAGCAAATCCATCCACCTGCAGGTGAAACTGCTACTTTAACAACCCTTTAGCTTTATATACTTTGTGAAATTTTTGAACTTGTTAAATTTATAAAGGTACATAAGCTGAGCATCATAATACATCAGATCTCCTTCCTCTACACTAATGGTCAAAAAAACTAGCATTTTTGGCACTACACTTAAAAAATTACTACACAAATTTTAGCGGTAATGTTTACAAGCAATTAAAGAATGTTTACAAATATCGTACACTGGATGATTCAATAAGTAACTGGAATAACTGGAATAAAATTCTGCAATCTCTAACAATTCTAAGTGCTTCCACAGTTTTAGCCACTAGTGTGTAGTGGAATTTTTCACATGCAGTAACATTTCAAATCAAATGTATTTTCAAACAACACATCTATGGTCAATTCAATAAAATAAAAGTGGGCTGTGCCACCCAGGCAGTGCTGAACGAGGCTGACGGGAGGCTTCCCGTGATTAGCGACGTGTGTCCTGCCTCTGCGTAGCTGTTTAGCGGGTGCCAAGCAACTAAAGGGCAAGTGTAGGATGTTCATCTCTGGCGTCAACGGTGCTGGTGTTTACACAGGCAGGGAGTCAGAATGGCACCCAAAGAGGCTCCACTGAGCTGCATGCACACACTGGCCCATCTATGGCTGACACGAGACAGCAAGCCTTCACCTCAATGCAATGAAGAGAAAAGGGGGGGGGGGTTCTTTGTTGATACAGTGCACCAAGTGTCAAACTGTTACTTTTTATTAATGAGACGGCATTTCGCCGTTAAATATTTTCTCAAATAGCTTGGAAATGTTTTGTGTCAGGAGTGATACAAATCTGTCAGCCGTGAAGCACGATTGGTGGCCGGATTAGTATGGAGACCCTTTACGCACAGAGCTGTGGCTTTCTGTCCCTGCATGTAGGTCTACTGCCAGGAAAAGCTGAGTTGGGGATATTCTCCACAGTGGAAATGCGCTTCACGTGCCGATCGGCGCTGCGGCCTGTCAGAGCCGTTGCCGGCATCGTCCGACCTTTGCAATGAACCTAGGGGTTGTGGACTGAGAACGCCTGCCTAATGGCCTCCATCAGATGGCTTCTGCACAATCAGAGTGATCTGGTGACAGGAATCCCAACGTCTCCCCAAGTTAACCAGCCTTCTGTGGTACAATATAATCAGATGATCTGCTGACAGTGGGAGCCACAAAGAATCATACATCTGCACTCTGCTGTATTTTATTGCACTTTTTACACTAACTTGGTCAAAATAAAAGAGATATAAACTGCTTTGATAGACAAAGTTTCATTTCTTTATTTTATTTTCCTACAAAACGTGCATTTCTGCTGTGCTGTCTCGGATCTGTTCTTCCTTCTTTATGGGGTTTCCCATCACGTACCAGTTCCCAATCTATTCATCTCCACAATTTCCATGGATACCCATGGTCACAGATGAAAAACGATGTAAAAGGAAACAGTTAAAAGGATTTTTAGGTAGCAGGAATCCTCAGTTGCTGATTAGAAGTGAGTGTTCCTACAGCCATAAGGCTATCGTGGATTAAGCCCATCTGGGGCGGTCAGGATATGCGCCAAACATGTGAGATTCACTGCCTCGCCGTACAATGGGAAACGGGGCTTCACCAAACAGATTAAATGTCTGCGGGAATCAGCTCTGTCTGGCTCAATTTAAACACGTACCTTATAATGTGGGTGGACGTGAAAAAATAGTGAAGAAAAGTGCTGAAAACTCCTGGGTGCACAGCGGTGCTGCTGTACTGGTGAAGAGTTCAGGGAGGTGTGCTGGAATGTCTGACATAGAGTCGCACGGCCAGCAGAACTGTGCTCACCAAGCACTGGGTGACACATTCCAGAAAAACCACCTTTGGTTTTCCTCCCTTTCCAATATCTACAGCTTTGATGTTGAATGTAAATTGTGGGTAACACTTTACTTAAAGTAGTCATCATAATGCATCATAGATACCTTCGTAATGCATTATAATGTATTCATAAAGTATTATAATCAAGGCTATAACTATTTATAAAAAGGCAAACATTACAGCCATGTTTATTATGCATTACGTAATGGTCAGTATAAGTCATTATAATGCATTATGAAGGTATTTATAGTGCATTATGGATGAGAGTTTCACAGAGCATTCATAATGCATAATTAACATAGCTATAATGTGGTATTCCTTTTTATAAATAGTTATAGCCATATCTATAATAATCTATGAATGCATTATAATGCATTATGAAGGTATACATGGGTGCTTTAAGTAAAGTGTTACCACATTGTGGAAATACACATCAGTGCTTCCTACCTCGTATCTCTTGTACAGGGTAATACAGCACCCCTGTTTCTCTCTGCTAGACCCCTTCAGAATCGGCTCCAGCTAAGCACCGTGCTGAGAGAAGCCTCACCAGAACCGATTTGGCCTGCTGCTCATCTCGACACTTAACACTCCTGACGCTTTGCTACATGCTCTTCCTGATGGCCTTTCACTCCCCCAAACACTTTTTTACATCTTTGACCTAATATGGAAATTTTTGTTTCCTTTTTCATGCTGGCATTTAAAGTTTTGGGCACCTTTCTGTGTGAAAAAACTGTCGAGAGCATAGTCGGGCTGTAATGGGAACAATAGCTCATGCCAAAGTATTTTTTTAATACACATCCCAGTCTATATTTCTCATTGCAAGAGACAGGAAATATGCAGGAGTTGCTTGTTTTATCCGCGCCTGTAATTACCTTACGTCACAGACTCAAAGGATGTTTTCATTTAAAAAAAACATTGTGCGGGTGTTTGGGTCAAGTCTACGAGCCGCCTCTTCTTTGCAAGCTAGGGAAGATGCAGATACTTTGTCTCCATTTGGCTGCCCCCCACCCCCCCACTCCACATGAAGTGAGTGTTAGATCATTGCCACAGAATGACTGGAAAACCCATCACATAATTCATCCCGTGGACCTGGATGCAGTTTGATACATCATTGTGTCATAAATGCAGCCTCAATCGCAGAGCCTGATTTAGTATTGAAGGTGCTGTAAAACCTTGTATCGATGATCTATTAACATTCCATCTTCTGATGCCCTCTTTAGCTTTTGGGAAGAGTCACAAAAATGTCCCCTTTTCCTCTTCTGCATGCACATTCCACAGATCTGAATTTTCTCCATGCTGTGCGAGATCCAGTCTCCAAGGAATAACCTTCAACTAGAAGTCTAAGCCTGATAATCTTTGAGACTCTTTTTCTGTTTTCTTTAGTTGGATGTAGAAACCAGTTACATTTGCCTTTTTTATTTATCCATTCATAAATCATGCAAAGACAGATTAAAGGGTGAATTTAAATGGTCAATAATCATTAGATGTTTTAAAATCAATTAACGTTATCTCACTACCAGACATTTTTACATGGTTGTATTTTAAAACCCTTCACAATATTCCATTTCATTTTAATGCAAAATTAGCAATAAATACTTGTCGCACTGCATGGCTTTATCTTCTGTTAGACTGTAGCTCTCCAGACCATATTTTAAACAAGCCTATTAGACTAAAACATATTATTTGTATTTCAGTAATTGTATTTGCTTTTGTATAGAAAGAATGGCCAGGTTGTGGTGCCCTGTGACGGAATGGCATCTGGCTCTGGGTTAATGACTGATGATTCTTAGAATATGATGTTTGTGTCATAAATTTTATCAAATGTGCAAAACATTTTTGCTGAGTTAAATTCTATTGTGCCCAATGTGTTAGCTTTTAGTTTTCTATAAGCCTCAGTGTGCTGCATCTGTAAGTGGTTGGTATAAATCCAGGCAGGGTTTCCAAAGTTCGACTTCATGCCAGCTGAACATCTTGATAATTTGCACACAGTGTAGGTCATTTTTAACCTACTGGTACAAATGTGGCATCTGTGATGACAAATCCTCCATGAATATGAAATATGAAAGCAGATTTGGAGGAGTAACTTTTTGGCATATATATTTTTGCTGAGCTGGAGGTTATTATGAAAACACTGTTCCATTCATTTCAATAAATTAAATGTATTGTGTGGCTAATAATTTGTGTCTACAGTCTGTTTTGTGTGTGTTCCTGTATTTAAAATGCACTAATCATTGATTAATTACTCGGTGAGTCGGTGTTTAGCCAAATCTCTCTCACAGCAAATTTATGGTTGATCACTGATTTAGAAAACAGTATTAGAAAAGTGAAATGACAGCTCATCGGGCATTATGATAAAGTATATGAAGTTTTCCTATCCTACAGGGATGCTCATGTTCTCCTGACAGACAGATCAGGTACACAGTTAGTTCTATATTCCTCTGTGTGCTCCAGCCCAGGATACCTTATGCCCTGTGCTCCTTTGGGTGCTGCTCCCCAGAATACCTCATACCCTGTGCTCCTCTGTGTTCTCCTGTCCAGGGTACCTTACATCCTGCACTCCTCTGTGTTCTCCTGTCCAGGGTACCTCATACCCTGTGCTCCTCTGCATGCTCCTGTCCAGGGTACCTCATACCCTGTACTCCTCTGTGTGCTCCTGTCCAGGGTACCTCACACCCTGTACTCCTCTGCGTGCTCCTGTCCAGGGTACCTCATACCCTGTACTCCTCTGCATGCTCCTGGCCAGGGTACCTCATACCCTGTGCTCCTCTGCGTGCTCCTGTCCAGGGTACCTCATACCCTGTGCTCCTCTGCGTGCTACTGTCCAGGGTACCTCATACCCTGTGCTCCTCTGCATGCTCCTGTCCAGGGTACCTTACACCCTGTGTAAGGTAACCTGTGTGCTCCTGTCCAGGATGCCTCATATTCTGTGTTCCCAGTCACAGGCCCCAGGTCAGTACAGTGGAGTATCATTTTCTCTCAGATTATATCCTATACCAGTGAAATTTTCTTCAGGAACATTTAGCACAAACTAAAGACTAAAGAATTGAAATGTTTTGGTCGGTATGGCACCACATTGATCAGTCTCTCCCATACTTTGGTACAATCTCCACTGGTTTCCTTCCTACTTCCCTATCACACAGACTACTTGTTTGAGACTCTCTGTGTATCAGTGCTAAACTGCCATCCACAGACATTATACACTGCAGCTTTGATTGTTTCTTTCTTGCTCAAATGGCCTGATTAAGCTAAGATTAAGATTTATGTCTGTAATGTGAAATTTCTTTCAACAGATTTTCTCATTTTTGCTTCACTGCATGAACCAAGGAACCTTACACCTAGATCTGCTTTTAATCTGAAATCATGAGCTGATGTTCTGAAAGAATATAACTGCCCCGATAGTTGTGAACTCCATTAACACCATTTATACCCTATAAATGATCATAAACACCATATTTACTTATGCAAATAGATTTAGGTTTGCCAGATGGCCTCAAATATTGTATTTATTTCTTTTATTTGTAGACCATGAAATATAATAGTATATCTATCTTACAAGTTGAATGAACTTGTACTGAGATGCAATGCAGGAAGGAGATACTATGAACTGATCATGAAGTCTCCCTACGACATTATGTCACGAACAAAATTTCCTTTGGGATCAATAGACTACCTAACTAGCTATCATCTGTCTGTCTGTCTGTCTATCTAGCGATGTTATAGGCTTATGTAGTCACAGTTTTTAATGTAACAACAGCATTGATGATAACAGTTACATTGACCAGATTAATGGTGCCTGAAATATGTGAAAATAAATCCCTCTATCACCTGCTTGTCCTGTTCAGGGTCATAGGGGTCTGGAGCCTGTCCTAGAAGCTATGGGCACAGGCCATGGTAGAACCAGCCCCTCAGCACATCATTCACACCTACCAACAATTCAGCAACTCCAATTCACCACAGAATGTTTCTGGACTGTGGAAGGAAACAGGAGTACTGGGGGGAAACCCCACGCTGACATGAGAAGGACATGCAAACTCCACATGGAGCCATGGCAGAGACTCCAACCCTGGTTCCAGAAGTGTGAGGCAACAGTACTATCAACTGTGCCACCAAGAAAACCCCACAAGGAAAATTATAATTTTTTTTTTTAAAGAAATAAACAGTCACAAATCACAAACACGTCTGCAAAGGTATGCAAGTACTGAAAATGTCGTAATTTTCGTCGTGACAAATGATTTCTTCCCTTATTTGACTTTTTAATGTTTGTACGATTACTTAAGAAATAACTGACATAGAAATAGCTTTATCTTTCCTCGTATGCTAAAGGCATTAAGGCAGTGAAGACTGCCGCAAACGTGAATGAGCACATTAATTATGCCTTCTTTTTTCCCTCCTTCTGCTGCCAGGGCTAAATTTTCCATGGCTCAGAGCCCAGCTGCTGAGAGGACTGTTCCTCGAAGCTGCAGGGTCAGGAGAAATCATGAGGCTCCCCTGTGCTTGGCTGGAGTCTGGTGCTTAGCCCGAGCGAGAGAGCTTTGGCCCTGAGCAGACACTGGGGGGACATGGTGGGGGAGCAGTAGGACAGAGCACATGATGAGTCCCACAATAAACCGTCAGTCAAAAATGCAGAGGTGTGCAAAACATGTACGGCATTCCTGGTAAAGCTTAAAAATGCCTTTTGTTTATGAAACTAACAGACTTGCCCAGGATCAGCTGGTGAGTGTAAAAGCAGGCTGCAGAAAACTGATTACATCCATCCATCCATCTTCAGGAGTCTATCACAGGCAACACCCAGGATAGCATGCCACACAATCACAGGGCACATACACAGAATTACCCACTATGGTGAATTCAAATTCCAGTTTGATTTACCATGTTCCATCCATCCATCCATCCATCCAGCCATCCTTTTTCTGTAACTCACTTGCCCTGCACAGGGTGGCAGGGGTCTGGAGCCCATCCTGGAGGCTACGGGTGCAGGGCAGGAAATTAACCAGGATGGGGCACCAACCCATCGCAAGACTGATAAGGTTCCCATATATATCAGAAATATATATATATAGCATAAAATAGAGAGGAGACCCGGACAACCAAAAGTTCACTCCAGTTGGACCTCACAGGTGTGTTTGCCAGATCGCATATCACTGTCACACCTCCAGGCCTTTGTTGTGAAAACACTTGGATATGTAAATATGTAGATATGTATATGTAGGCTGCCAACTCTCCTAAGATTAATGTCAGTATAGTAATTTACTTTGGATAAGGCAAGTAGATTTAGATGGCTATTGAGATAAACACAGATATGCAAAAAATGCATTAACAAAACAAGTTTCCAGTAGTTTACTTAAATGTTGTCTCTAAATATCACTCATGACCAACAATTAAGTAAACCAGTGACAAGCAGCTGTCAGCTTCACTTTAAAAGATCTGGTATCAATCATGGACAGACGTGCCAACTGGCCCTTCAGAGCCAGCGAAAGCATCTCATTTGTGTGTTTTGTTGCACATCACCTCCCACACACTGGTCATGTTCGAAGACAATGTGGGCCTGCAATTAGGCTATGGCTATGGAAAAAAAACCTCAATGATGTCATATCCTTCCGTGGAATGTATAGAATTGCAGCAGAGGACAATTCCCAGTGTTTGCTTGAACCCTAACTGGAAATGAATGGGAGTGCCTGAAGTTCAATGCAACACATGCCTCAACTGCAACTGGATTGCTGCAAGAAGGTTCTGGGTGACGCAGCGTGGTTAACTCCTGCTAAAGAGCTTGTGGATTCTCAGTTTTTGTTATTTATGCATTGTGAAACCCTCACTGCGAATCAGTATGGGGCTGTTTGTTTGGGCCCCGAAGGCAGGCCCAGATGTGCCGAGATATAAAACACCCAAACAGGAAACAAGAGATTTTTCTCTCTCTCTCTTTAAATTGGTTCCATACCATGGCAGACTGTGACATGATTAGAATGTTGACACTTTTGGGGGGGCAGGGGGAGGGGGGGCAGATGGAGGCAGTTTAATGCGACACAGTGTGTCTGTATTACTTTTAACCATGCAAATTATATGACAACATGCTTTTTGAAGAACGCCACAAATTATTTCTTAGCCACTGAACAGGTATGAGTTCTGCACTCCTTCAGCTGCAGAGTACAGAGCACACACATGGATTTGCCATTAATAAAGTTTATTCCTATAATTGTGTCATTGAGCATTCAATAAATCCCATTCATCTGTCTTCATCCTCGGCTGGAATATTCTCCTGGGGTCTAGAAGTCTGGGACACAAAACGCGAAAACCCCAGAAAATATAAATAAATTGGCAAGATTTTTCTTGTGGTTCCGTCTGTCCAGGACGCACTCTGTGAATGCTGCCAAGCTGAGCGTCTACATTTGGGTTTGGCTGTTCCCTCTCCCGGCGACTCAGCCTTCAAGACCGCAGGAAAAGGAAGCGAAGGCCTTCTATAGGCTTAAAAAATATTGTTCTGGGTAAAAATGGCCATGAAAATTGCAGCATCCAACTTTCCTATGCAAACAAAGGCGCTTTGAAAACGGAGGAGTGGCTTCCTCTGGGTCTCCGGAGCTCCTGGTGCCGTCGGACACGTAACAGTTCCTTAAAACTTAAACGCAGCCCAGGTCACCGTCTCTCACTGAAATATCGTTCTCCAGTTACATAAGTGTGCACTGCATTTCATTCTGTGGTGTTACACTAACTAAATGTAATAGTTACTTTTTCATATGGATGACAGAGCCTTTACACTCTGTCATTATTTGTCATCAGAAAAGATTCGTAATGTTTGTGTGTATGACACCCAAACTATCGTATAGTTCAGGGTTTGAATGTGAGGCTGCTTGACGTGTGTGTGGCTTTTGTCTGATGGGTTTTGCCTCTTTGTCTGGAAGTATTGTATAATGTGAAGAAAACGTTTAGTTAATCCTTTTCTGTTTCCTTCTCTGTGATCAAGCTGAGGCCCCCGGTCTTATGTTCGGTGCTGGCTGGCAAACAAAATGCCTGTTTAAGCTACATTAGCATTCTGTATTGCCGACGATCCCACAGCGGACCTTTGCGGCTCGTTGCCTGTGTGTGCTTTGGATGTGCACTGAAAAATGTCCTGAGAGGGCATTACCAACAGCCCAAATATTCTCTTATGACAAATTTCCCCCCTCAGGTCTTCCTGAGCTGCCAGGGTTTTGGCTCGGCCTGGTCCGCGACCTTATTAAAGGCCAGTAGGGCCTCATGCGGGTATTTTTCTTGGCGCGGAGCAGTGTGTTTTGGGTCGACAGGCAGTAAGATTCAGAAGGGGGATGCTAACCACTTCAGATGAGCGTGTATGACCTCCGCGGAGCGGCGATCTCCAGGCGGAGAGGCCTGCCCTGCTTGCAATACTGCGGAAACACACCAGCGCCAGCCAGACCGGCACGCGGGCATCACGTGCTGTCATCTCCATTAAAGCCCACTGCACCAATGCCGTGTGCCAAAACAAAGGCATCTGAATGACAGTGCTTGTCATTGGCTTATTCCGATTACCACTTGAGGAAATGAGAAGAGACGAAAATCCTATAAACATGTAGAAGTGCCACCACCGATTCACCCATCTCACAATTACTTAATTTCACTGAACAGACAAAGAACAATCAAGTATGTAATTATTGTCCATCCATCCACTCATTGATCCATGATCACTTGTCCTCTTCAGACTGGTAGTGAGTCTGTAGCATATGCTAGGAAGTACAGGCCACGAGGCAGTAGCCACCCTGGACTGGATGGCAGTATATCACAGGGCACACAGGTATAAAATACTGTATTATATCAGACACTGGTTGCTCTCTTTAAAAATCTCAAAGTCGGGTAAAACACACAATCGCAAAATGCTAACACACTCCTAGTAGTGCTGCTGCTACCTCTGTGACGTGGAGTATTCCTCACCTGCAAGCTACTTCACACTCTTTTGCAAATTATATGTTTAAATAATACTCTGACTAATACTAACAGTAAGAATAGGACAGTATTGAAATGATTCTTTATTTGCTATTTGCACGAGTACAGGTACAATGGAATGCTAATGTGCTATTTACTTCGCTTAATGTGTTACTTGCCTCATTCACGTGCAATTTGCCTCACCTGTAAGTCACTTTGCACAAAATTGTCTGCTAAATAAATAAGAACATAAGAACATAAGAAATTTACAAATGAAAGGAGGCCATTCGGCCCATCAAGCTCGTTTGGGGAGAACTTAACTAATAGCTCAGAGTTGTTAAAATCTTATCTAGCTCTGATTTAAAGGAACCCAGGGTTTTAGCTTGCACTACACTAGCAGGAAGACTATTCCATACTCTAACTACACGCTGTGTAAATAAGTGCTTCCGCAAATTTGTTTTAAAATGTTCTCCCGCTAATTTCCACCTATGGCCATGAGTTCTCGTATTTAAACTAATATTGAAGTAGCCATATGGCTGAACAGCATTCAGACCTGTTAGAATCTTATATACGTGGATCATGTCCCCCCTTAGTCTCCTTTCCTTGAGGCTAAACAGATTCAGCTCAGCTAACCTCTCCTCATAAGACATTACTCTAAGACCAGGAATCATTCTCGTAGCCCTCTGTTGCACCTTTTCTAAGGCCGCAATGTCCTTCTTAAGGTATGGTGACCAAACCTGCACACAATATTCTAGGTGGGGTCTTACCAAGGAATTACAGTAGTACCTCAGAACTCGAACTCAATCCGTTCAGAACTCCAGATTGAATACTAAATAGTTCGAGTTCTGATCGAATTTTCCCCATAAGAAATAATGGAAAACCAATTAATTGGTTCCCAGCCCCAAAAAATTA
>JAOYFF010000094.1:30085472-30105377 GCA_025773925.1 Cryptomyrus ogoouensis | reverse complement strand
GACACCTAGCACTGGTTAAAGAATACTAGCACTGGGTAAAGGATACCTAGCGCTGGTTAAAGGATACCTAGCACTGGTTAAGGGACACCTAGCACTGGTTAAAGAATACTAGCACTGGGTAAAGGATACCTAGCGCTGGTTAAAGGATACCTAGCACTGGGTAAAGGATACCTAGTACTGGTTAAAGGATACCTAGCACTCGGTAAAGGATACCTAGCACTGGTTAAAGGATACCTAGCACTGGGTAAAGGATACCTAGCACTGCTTAAAAAGCAAATGTGCAATCTACCTGCATTCCCCTACCAAAGTCACATCATTCTGTTATGCTAAAAGCCCTTCCCATCTGTTACTAAGTGACATTTTAATTTATTCTCAATTTTTTTCATGCTGTCTTTGACAGCTTTTTAAATGTCGTAGTTTTTCCCTCAGTGTCTGGTCATATGAAAGTCTTGAGAAAGGAGCATTCTGGGAGTTTTAATGTCAGAGTTTAACAATCGAGGCTGAGCATGCTATTTGATATATTGCCTCCCATGTGGCTCTGGCTCTGTTGTATTAATATGTACACGGAGCCATTCGCCGCCCCCACAGCAGCAGTATTAAGAGCCATCCAAGGAACTGTGGGATGAGTTGTGTAGGCCGTTTTTTTCCCCTGCTGCTCCTACAATAGTATTTTAGAGTGCTGTGGTAGGGGAAGGGGGGATTGAGGCGTGCTAGCTAATTATGGCCCTGAGCTGTAGCCCAACTGGCCTGGGCGGGTGTTGGAGCCAGTGGGTCTGGCACGGGGAGGTCTAGCCACAGACCCCAGTGGTGACGGCATGAAGTCTGGGACAAGTCGGAACACCATCCCAGGCTTGGAGCATTCCTCCGGTCCCTGCTTTTGCCGGGCCTGCTTCCCAGACGGGGGGCTCCCGTGTGTTTGTGCAGCCTGTCTATGCACAGTCTAAATAAACACAGTCGCGGCACAGCTCAAACGCAAGGCAGTGGCCGTGGAAGCCTGATGCTTGGCTCCAAATTACTGCTCTCCCGTTCGCCCTCATTGAGAGAGGCTTGTGCGCGTGCATGTGTGTGTGTGTGTGTGTGTGTGTGTGTGTGTGCGTGTGTGAGCGGGCCCATGGGTTGTAATTAAAACTGGAGACGTGACCCTGCTCTGTTTAGAATGAAGGTCACCCACTCCCTTGCCGATTCAGAGACACGGTAGTTTGTGTATGTGCTGGAGTGTGCATACATGCGGTCGGCAGGGGAACCTGTGATTATATGAGGACATGTGACCCTTTCGAAGGCATTGTGTAGATGATTTTTCTAAAGGAGCAGCGTCAGAGTATATTCAATCTTTTCAGTTCCCTTTAGCTGAGATTATGTATGTGAGATCAAGTTAAACTTGAGGGTTTCCTGCTGGAGCCGTGTTGCTGAAATTTACTGATGCATTCAGAGCATCATATAATTTTAAATCTATCCACAAGAGAGAGCCATAACTCCTTGTGAGTGGAAGCAGAAGATGCATATGCTAATTGCAAGTTTTCAGCCATGCCCAAAATTGACCCATTAATTATTAATTGGCATAGTAGCAAGGTTGACAGATGAACAGTTTTGACCATATAGGCTTGTACAGGTACTATGCATAAAAAGGCCATGTTTTCTTATTCTCTTTGAGAAACTTAGATTTAGATGGCATTTTATTAAAATAAACATTCCAGGTCTTCAGCTGGCACTCAAAGTAATTTGTTTATTAGGATTCTGGCACAGAAATACAAATATTTTTGGCCTGGATTTTGAAGAAAAGGCAGAAGGGTGAGTACTTGTTGCTCTTCTTAGTAAAGATGGTGAAATAATGATTAACTAATGCCAAGGTCAAATGTAGGTCACTGCTGTGACTCCAGGCAGGTGATTCTTGGCATGATCTGGGCAGGCTCACCTGGAGCCAGACAGGCGTGTTGTTGAGAAGCAGAGGTGTGGTTCATTCTCTCCCAAAAAAAACAAGACCTACCGTAGGAAGTGTACTGACAAGCAGGGTTAGGTTTCTCCACCAGAGAGGTTTTATCAAAACCTCCCAACCCTTGTCCCATATAAAAACTAAAAATAAAGGTGAAGGATGGAATATGTTAGCTCAGCCCTGACATTACTGGGTCCCTGCTTTGCGCCGCTATCCTGTTAAAAGACTAGGAAGCCTTCAGTTCAAGCATTTTGAGGGCAAATGATGTTAATATATTTATTTGTTTTCATTCTGTAGATACCTTATTTGTTCTTATAGAAAATTTTGCTAGGCTGCGTCCCCCAAAGCCACCATATGAAATTATTTTGCCTGAAATAGTTATTTAAGGGTTTTTAATGCAAATGAATAGCTGCAGAATTTTGTAAAACGACGCGGGTCAGAGCACAGCTGGTCAACATCTGTTCTGTAGGTGGTGTTAGATACTAATTCTAGTGGACTACTTCATGCTAATCAGAAAGAGGGAATTTAACACAGAATTAATATAGAAAACCATTCTGTCTCCAAAGTCAGGATGCTATGGTATTTATTAGTGTAGTCTTATTTAAAAATGAACCTGGAAACAATATTTAAAGTTAGCGAAAACTAGACCGGAACAAAGGTTTAAAGTTAGCAAAAGCTAGACCGGAACCAAGGTTTAAAGTTAGCAAAAGCTAGACCGGAACCAAGGTATAAAGTTAGCAAAAGCTAGACCGGAACCAAGGTTTAAAGTTAGCAAAAGCTAGACCGGAACCAAGGTTTAAAGTTAGCAAAACTTTAAATCCTCAAAATGTTTTTTCCCTCTATTTGCATGTGAAAGATGGCTTCGCAGTTATACTCAAATGGTGTAAGGTGTGGCGAACTCTGTAAATGAAGCGCGATTGCTGTGTGAAGCAGGTCAGCGGATGTGCAGCCAGCGGACGTGCAGTTTTTTTCATGGTTTCACTTGGAAAAAGTGCTCCGCATATTTTTCTAGCTTTTGAGTTTTGCTGTTAATAACAACAGGAAATCAGTGGTTGGAAGATGGATGAATGGATGGATGGATGGATGGATGAATGAACAACAGGAAATAAAATGGCCATTAAGTGTATAGAGACAGAAAATGAAAGCCATGCCTATGTTTAATGAAAAGAACTTATGTATTTTTTCAAACCCTTTATAAAACAATACATTTCCAAGTTGTTCTAAGTTGTTAAAAGAAATAAAGATTTCTGTGCTACACAAAATATTTTGTGATGGAGCAACAAACTAAAGTGTTAAACAGAAGTTTAGGGACTGGTAATAATGTGTCAGTTGTACTTTGTAAAGAACAGTGCACAACTTTATTTTAGATGAAAGTCTCCTTTTATGTCGTTATTCATTTTTCCATCCATCTATCCATCTTCCAACCACTACAGGTCTGCCGATTCTATGCCTTTCATTAACAGGGCCTGCTTATCTAAAGACGATGCTTTAGACTGGGAAATGGAAGGCAGCTTTGATTCCCTGCTTATTTGGTTTTTAGAAAAAAAATCACTGCTGATTATGCAATCACTTGTACGCACAAAAATTAAATAACTACATTTAGCTGGGCCAGGTAATCTGACTCCCAGTTTTTGATTTTGTTTAATACATTGATGCTGGCATCCACTGTTTGACTAAGCAGTTAACCAACTGTACAGCTGTCTCAGAACATTTGCCTAAGTGAACTGCAGAAATTTGTAAACGTATAATGCCCATTTCCTGACATTATAAATAGCCTCTTAAAATAAAAAGTGACCATTTTTTCTACCTAAAAGTCCAAATGGACACATTCCCTGAATAGGCAGCCCGGTTTCAGCAAAGGTGCAGCTTAGCCAACTCAAAATAGAGCAAGAAGCCACTCTACAAAAAAAAAAAAAATGTTCGATTCTTTTTTACAACACTGCCTTTATTTTGACAAGGCCGGGAGAAATGGGTATTTATATCTATGGCTGTGCGCTGCGGTCTGTCCCCAATTACAGACTGTGGTTCCTGAGGAGTCTGGGGAGGGAGGGGTGCCGCGAGACTCAGGAAGGGATTCAGGAGGCCCGTTTTAACATCCGAAGATCAGGCATCCTACAGCAGCCTGCCATAACCCAGGCTTTTATTTTTAAATGAGCAACAATACTGGACAAGGCAGCTTCCCTGAGAAAAGCAGCGAGAAAACAGCCAAGGTGCACGACTCTGCCTTGAAATTGAATAACGAATAAAATGCCCTGTGTTGTAAGCCATGCTCTCAGTCAGTTGTGCCCCCACCTCCTGTAAAAGCCCAAGAAACCTGCCAGCCGCAGTGCTTAGGGATCACGTTTGTGTGTGCTACTCCTGTATGGTTTAAGCTTGTGGCTCCATCGCTGCCATACACACTGCCTTGGGCGAAATCCCCGACTCCCCACAACAAAGCAGTGTCTTGTTTGCCTTGCATACGGAGCTCTGACAGATGGAGCTGGAAGAATCGGAATTACTTAGTAGTCTCCGCTCTTCCAAGCTCATGTGAAATTAGCATGTGAATTTGAACAGCACATAACAGCAAAATGTCAACAGAAGAATATGTTTTGTTGTGCACTGTTACCTTCACATGCCTCCATACTGAACTGTGAGAATGTGTCACTACACAAACATGTCCGTACACAATGCAAAGAGCATGGACCTTATTATATTTTCGTGTAAGCATCATTTCACCGTGTACTTGCTCACCTAAGACTTTCTATTATAAACATAAAATTAACATATTTTTAAAAGTGACACATAATTCTGTTTTGCTGCCCGTGCAAAAAAAAATCTGTGTTTTGTTTGTGCTGTTAGTAACTTAGGTTACCACACTATGTAGTGAAATGATGGAAAATATTCACATGCACCTACAATGTGCTAAAACAGGTACTTTCTGTACCAAAATACCTGCGAGCAGGAGTTTGTATAATCAGTGGATAATGCATTCTGTGAATGATCCTGTAGACTATGGATCAGCATAATCTTCTAGGCTCCTTTTGAAGTTGAGTGGTTTTACAGCAGATGGATATGAGGGTGATGTTTTCCTTAGAATCTGGCTTCTCTACTGCAAGGTCTTGTTTGCTTCTGAAGTGTAATTATACCCTTGTAGCTCTGTGTAAACTGAAAACTTTGAAGTCTTCTCTCTCTCTTCTTTCTCACTAAATTCATCTAAAGATGCTGCTTTAGACTGGGAAATGGATGCTTTTGGTATTAGTTGCTTTGGTAGCCAACCCCTCGAATTAGCAGTTATATTTTATATTCACCTCATTTGTTAAAAAAAAATTCTGTTTAAAAGCTGAAAGTTCATCACATTCTAATTATCATTGTGAACTCATAGCCATACTCAGACATGTACCTCGGGCAGCAGGATAGCCCCACAAATTCTGTTCTAAACAGCTGATTCCCTGGTGGAGACTAAGGCCGACCATTCATGGGAAGGAGAGGAAACATTGAATCGTCTGCGTGAGACAGGGATCTGTCAGGAGGGGAGCAGTGCTGGAATTATAACTGAGAATTTCTCCAACCGTCAGCCACACCCCCCCAAAAGGGGGTGCCCAGAAAGACCATCTGTGGAGAACACACGTTTTTTCTATCTTCATTACATACATTAAATAATTGATCATGACAACTGAAAGACATAAAACTCCCCCTGGGCACATCCCTTGAAACAAAGTATTTTCTATCTGTGTTTCAGTCACTTATTCTTCTGGAATACTATATGTTTCAAAGCACAGTAATTAATGACTGATCTAGCTAGCAACAGTGCTCAATGGTGCTCTGTTGTAAAGCACTTTGTGATCTTGTCCATGAAAGGTGCTATATAAATAAATTTTAGCTTTGCTTTTAATGTTACATTCGGGGGAGGGGGGGCAGTAAAGAGGACAGAGGATGGCTGCCCTTACAGGATGGTCAACATGGATTGGAGGCATTCAGCCAATCAGCATGTAGCTTTCACTTGACAATGTTATGCTGATGTGTGAAAATGAGTAATGGCAACATGAGAACAGCTTAGCCATGGTCATTGTTGTTCAGGCGTGTATTTTCATGAGACAGTCATGACTTTCTAAAATGTATCAGAATTGGAAACAGATCACAAATGTATATGCTTTTTTTTCTGGCAGTTGATGTCCTTGGAAACATCTGTGTTGAGATATAACGTTGTGTTTCTGGTTTACTAAGAATAGTCAAATTCATTTTGACATGTTCAATTATAATCATTGACCCATTGGGCCACACATGTTAATATGTAGTTGAATCACAGAAATAACTTGTATGTGGTATGCTTGGCTGTGACACAGTAATCTCAATCTCAGAGCCTTGAATCATGTTTTTAAACAATCTAGATACCTGTGCTAAGGTAATAACTCAAGGTAGAGTGGGGGAGGGCCGATTCATTCCGGAGCCGATCGTCATGTCCTTTGTGTCTTCTGCAACGTTCCTTTCTGGTTCCCGGTTCCATTCCCAGCAGCCTGTCTGTCGCCAGTGCTGTGCTCCACCTAAGTTCTGTTACGGCAGCGGCGGAGGCTGTCTGGGGCTGCCAGGAGAGTGGCGTGCAAAGCAACAAGAAATACAAG
This sequence comes from Cryptomyrus ogoouensis, assembly GCA_025773925.1. Classification (NCBI taxonomy): domain Eukaryota; kingdom Metazoa; phylum Chordata; class Actinopteri; order Osteoglossiformes; family Mormyridae; genus Cryptomyrus; species Cryptomyrus ogoouensis. The sequence continues at coordinate 30,098,849 of JAOYFF010000094.1, read as the reverse complement.
CCGGCCTCGTTTACAGGCACAGTGTGTGATGCAATGTTGCATGCGCTGGGAGGACTGGCGGCGCAGGAGAAAAGCCTTTTAACCGTCTCATTGCCACGGCTCTAGTGGTTCATTCTGGCCATTCCATTCGCACAGGCTGCCCTGAGGAGCTTCGACTGGCCCCTTAGTATTGGGGATGGATCTCTACGTCAAACAGTATGTCATCAGTGCTGTTCCCTCATGTGGATTTGGGCTGATGTTACTTCTGCTTTTAAGGACCTCAAAGAAGCATTAGTGTACTTTTCAGAGGAAAGAGGAAACACATTTATATGTTGGGATCAGATGAATAGCTCATTTACAGTTTTTCTCTGTTTAAGTACAAAAGGCTTGCTTTTAATATTTACATTAATGTGGAACAACAAAGACCATTATAAGACTTGTAAGGCAGAAATATTCCTGGGCAGTTATGTAGGGCTGAGTATGAACTTCAAGATCTGTTCCTCAACACATCTGGCACTACTTCTGTTTCCACTCCTCCATCATGCTCCTGGTCTTCATTCTATAAGGTGTATAAACCAAATAAACCAGCAAAAGCACCGAGACCAACTACTAGCATCCATAGCATCCAGAATATGTTCAAGGATTGGCCTTCACACTTGTTTGTTATTTAAAATACTTCCCAAGAGAACAGCTTTCATGCTAAGAATACAGACCAGATACAAACTTGTTTTAGTGCAGCTCCTATCACTACCACTGCATCTCTGACCCTCCTTTACAGCAGTTCTGTCATCACCAGTCCTCCCATGGCTGAGCCTGCCAATGTTAGCAGACACAAAGTCGCCATAGTATGAGAACAAACCGTACAATCGAATTTGCTAGTATAGCTTATTCCTGGTAAAGGTAGCCCAGATTCTACATGGATCTGGTAAGACATACATGAGTATCACATTAATTTCTGTTCCGAATACCAACAATAAATGCTCGCTTCGAACTTCGGGACAGGGTTACAGCTCAGGGAACTTCCTGTTCCGTAGCATTCTATGTGAGCCGTTCTTCCAGCATCAAAAACAAAAACAACGCTGCGTATTTGTCTGTGAGTCATAAGCGTAAACATGTGGCTTAAGGATTATAGTTGATTTCTTCATGAGTATGTGACAGAGCGACCATAAGCCACAGTTCAGTCAAAGGGTATTTCTCCTGGAAGCTTCAGAGCATATGGAGACACACTGAGGAACCCGGGCTGTGTGTTTTTTTGTTTTTTTTTCCCAGGGTGCCATAAAGACAACATGCACTGGGTGTTGCTTACAAAACCTCCCATCTCTTGCCTTGCTTTGGCGCCGATCGTCTGTCTCCTTCTTTCCTCTCCTTCTCTCCGCACTTGATGCAGATCAAATGCCTGCTGTCCCTGTCACCTGCCGCAGGAATTCACCAGTGCCCTGATCCGTCAGCAAGCCCCTCAACACAAGAACGAGTGGAGCTCAGTGCCGCCCAGCCCTGAAGGCAGCCAGATGATTGATAGGTGGCATTTTTGCTTGCCGGTAAAGGTGTGTGTTTGGAGGCTGGATGGGATGGAGGGGGCAGGAGCTGGGGCAGCAGAAAGAGGGCGGAACCAGAGGATCAAACAAGTCTCAGTTTGCTCTGTTGGTTTCCTGACGTCTGCGGTTTAGACAGGGTGTTTCACAGTGTTTACCAGAATAAAAAAAAAATAGAAGGATTTGGCATGTTTCAACTTGCCGACTTGCAGGTAACCTGGGAGATCTGTCTCGAAGGCACATCCTGACTCCTACCAGTAAAGCAGGCAGGCCTTCCAGCGAAGCTGCAGAGATGTATGGGTGTAGTTCGGGCCCACTGTGGTATCAGTCATCAGCCATATTATTTGAACTTTTTTCATAAAGCAAGTCCAAGCTGACGTGTTTATTAAATATAGTTCCAAATAAGAACTAACTAGGAATTTATTATTAAGTATTTCAGTAATAGTTACATCCAGTGTAGCTGCCAGACCTGTGGGGTTTTCTGTGGAAGTCTACCAAGATAAAACAATCAAAAATCAGAACAAAACAATCAAAAAAGATTAGTGAAAGACAATATAAAGGGATCTGTGCGTGTCTACAGTATATGTTATATATTAACCACTGTAGACAAGGTTAGAACTACTGTAAAGAAAATAAACCCTAAAACAAGTGGTCTCAAGTTTTTATATAATCCAGTATTTGAACTGGTTTCCAACCACGTTACTGTTAATTATGCCATACACTAAGCATATTATTTAACAAAGAGAAACTCCAAACAGGGATCTCCATTATTTCTGGAGATACTGCATAGTCATGCAAAGAAAACCACAAGCTATTATGTGTCAATTTCATTCAATTATTGTACGGTTCACTTATCGTTAAAGCCATTATCTTTTCAACAAGACATAAGTGCGGGATTCAATATGTAAACAATTTAAGAAAACTAACAACCTGCTCAAAACATTTGGAACATTTGAAAACTGAACATTAAATATTAAATGCCATAATGATCATTAAAACCCACGGCGGGTACTTTGGATGTTTTCATCGCGACCAGAGGATCGCTCTGGGCTAGCTGTCAGGAAGCCCGAGGACTAAACATGAAAGGGACGCCTGCCCAAGACGCACTAAGAGGTGAGGGACTCTTCCCTCATTCCCGTGCCGCTGCTCGGCCTCCTGTCCATGACACGTCTCTCCAGTGTGGAGATTCAAACACACAATGAAAGACAGAATAATTAAAAAGGGAAAAGGAATGAGAGGGGAGAAGAATAACGATTATTAGTTTGAGGATATAGGCTGTGCTTGTCGGCTGTGTCATTCGCCTCACAAAAGCAGCAATTATGAACCTCGCATTGTAATTGTCTGCCTGCAATATGTCAGTAATTTACATTAGTGTTGCGCCCTGTGTACCTGGCTGTAAGTGAAGCATTAATTAAGGTAAACCCTAACCTAGGCGATCAGATAATCCAGCCGTGAATCCTGGTGAGACCGTTGATTTAATAAGGCAGTGACATCGAGGACCCTGACGACTATGTGAGATGGGGTTATCGCTATCAGTGACACTGTAATTGTACTTAACACCTACTAGGGCTAAAACAGAGCTTTTCTTATTTAGAACTCACGACCTCTAGTCTGTCCTTCAGCCCACAGCCCTGAATAACTTGGATCTGGCAAATGCTGCTTATTTAATACGCTTGAAATGGGGCTTGGGGAGGTCATAGGGCTTGGGGCTAGGTCCTTCTATGTTGGGTTCCTAATGCACACCTGCTGGGTAGTGATGGTATATTTTGTCAAACACAAGGATGTGCAAGGATAGCTAGCTAACAATGCCCCCCCACACACACACACATACACACACACAGTTGTGTAATCATATCTTTTTGGAGACCGCTCATTCATTTCTCTGGGAAAAATGCTAACACTAACCATGACGACCTTAACCCCTACCCAGCCCTAACCATAACCATAAATAACCAAACAAAATACAAGAGTATTTGCATTTTTAGTTTTTCATTGCAGTCACAGATTTTTATGAAATAGAGTTTTCCCATATGGGGACCAGGAACCTGCAAACCTGCAAAAAACGGGCATTCATCACGTTGTGGGGACATTTGGTCCCCACAAGGTAAGGTATACCTGGACCACACACACACACAACACCAAGCACATGATTCTTTATGTCCAGACTGAGGGAGAGTGCACTTATGTATCCTTTAGGATCAACTTGACGGGAGCACTTTCTTCATTGATGTCACTGCTTACTGCTGCCATGTAGACTCTTCATACGGTAACGCCATGGCATCAGGGCTTGTGCAGGCACTCACTTAAATCGAAGAACCCAGTCATCCTCATTTCAAAGTACTTAATTAGGGATTTCTTTGGAGTGAAGCATTTGTAAACAAACGGACCATAGATGCTCTCTGGGTTTGATTCCTGTGTGGATATTCCGAAGGACTCATACTAAGCGAGCTGAAGAATGTTCTTAGGCGGAAGCTGACACACGCCGGAGATGGGGATCTTAAGTCTGAGGTCCCCCAATCGCTGAGGATCCGAAAGCACTTTTGCTAAATTAATATATATGTTTGGCTACCAAGGTTATGTGTTGAAGTATGGTAAACGAAAGCAAGGTCCTTAATCTGACATGCCCTTACAGAAATACCCAGCTGTGCACATGTGTGAAGCATAAAAGCATGACTCTTGAATAAACGCCAATCAATCGTAAAGAACTACAATATCCAATTACTGCAGCATACATTAGGTGCCTCAAACCATCATCCCCACCTAACCCCGGGAGGCTCTTTAAACTGACCTCTACTCAGTTTATTGGGGCGTTCCTGCTGCTGTAAGGTTTTTTGGAAAGCATGGGTTTGACCCATTTTGTCAGAATCCTATTCCAGTGGTAGTGGGGTATCCTACTGGTGATTCAGCTGGTTTGAGCAGTGGGACCAACATAAAGGCAGCATTACAGGCCGGTACTCTGTGACATAAAACCCCCACATCCATAATGCTGGAGGGTAAGGAACTGCATGCAATACTGAAACATATGCGTGTGGGCCCAGGTTTTAGGGCCGTGACCAATTCGGCGCAAGAAATAATAAGAAGAAATCAAGTCTCTGTTTTTTGACCGGCCTGTTTCTGGAGGTTTGAGTTTTAGTAGTTATTTTTGGATACCACACTCCAGCTGTTTTTGCCACCCTGTGCCGCTGAGCTCCTGATTTTGTATTTATAACCTTCTGAAGACTTCTTACTCCAAAGTCTCCGTAATTCCTGACCACCCTCAATCGTGAAAACAGTCTGAAAATACTTGGGAATTCGGAAGGCCCTACAAACGCAATCTGACTGCGTTTTCCCGGACGGCTCTGCTTTCCATGGTGTCTTTGCTCCACACTGTCTCCTCCCATGCAATGAGGTGCGTTAGCCTACGTTTCGGATCAGCCAGCAAAGGCGGCATCTTAACAGAAGGGCACACATCAGAAGAATCTTCTATGAACAAACCTGAGCCACACCTAAATGCCCTTTGCATTATTCATTAAACCCGCGCTTGCTTGCACGCCCGCCTGTCAGGGGAGCGGAAAGCTGATGCCCTGGGCATTCCATGCCAGTGCAGGGTTTCTTGAATAACGACACACAATGTGCGCAGGGCCAGGCGGCTAAGGTTGCCATCTTGATGCACAATGCATTGTGGGTCGGTAGCTGGCGGAGAGAGAAAGACCGGCGTCCTTGTGTATGTGCCTGACAAAGGACCACCGGAGGGTGGGACAGAGAAGGAGGGTGGGCCAGGTGCCTTGTAGGCTCTACCCCTTGAATGACAAGAGGCAGAGGGAAGCAGTTAAGAGGAACAAAAGAAGAGGGTGAAAGCAAGGAGCAGGCAAGGGGTTATAGAGAGCTACACTGAGAGGGAGTGTCACCACAATTTGCATTTCTATTGACAAATCATTTCTGGCAAATGTAAGAATGGGATTTCGGAGTGAGATGGGGAGGGGGGAAAACAGGAAGCCAGAGCTTTTATATTATTTTACCATTGTAGTTCTCTTTTGTAATTTTCTGACAGGACCTGTTGCAGGAAGGTAGTTCTTCTGGGTATCAAGTGGCAGGTGAAATGCTGCTGTTTCACTCCTTTCTGCCAGCGAGTTCCACCTTGGTCAACAGTTCACCCCGCTTCCCTGGCACTGCGCTGACAGTGTGTTTTATGTCATGCCAGCTCTGCAGCTTTGAAATTTAAATTAAAAAAGGGAGAAGAGAGGAGGATGTGTCATGGAGAGATGATGGGTGCAGGCACGACGTATCGATGAAGATTGGGTTTCCCGCCATCAGGGCGGTGTGGGTGTCCGCCCAGGTTTCTGTTGCACAGTTGAAAGAAATCCAACACCCTGCTCGCATGCAGCACGCAGCCGGAGGAAAGCAGCTGCGTCTGCTCCGGCTGCACAGTTGGATGAAACTTGTGCCTCAATTATTAAGCCTGTCTACAATAGTTGGGTTTCTCCTCGATGATCGACTGCTATGTTGGCTCCCGTCTCTTCAACCACTAATTACACCCCTGTCGTACGTCCTATCCCACTTATGAAAGTCCATAATGGCTTTGTAACTATTACGATAATAGGGTAAAACCATGCACTAAGTAATCGCTTCAGCTTCGTTTGAACATAAATGTTTTGCTCAAATAAACATGAGGTCATACTTTGAAAGAATCCTTTACAAACGAGTTTGCCTAGTTGAACTGGATTTCAGGTCCTGAATGCCATGCATATACGATGAAGAAAGTATAAGCATGTTTTTAACGAAACATCAAAGGGCAAAAATAAAGATAACTTGCTAAAACATCCCTCATTGAGAAAGAATTAATACTACAGTAACAAATGGCACTAACCATATACATTTTTTTCAAGAGAATGAGTAAAATCTTACCCATAGTTTTCTATAGTCTATACTTAGACTATAGACTATATGCTACAACAATCTTGATAATGACTATGGAGATTCCCTGTAATTTCATTGTCTTTCATGTAGATCTGATGGGATTTGGGAGGTGGATGTCATCTTCAACAATTTCATATTGTTACAGCGCCAGCTTGCTCAGAACATGGAATTTCAGTGATGAAACGTCAGTGTTCTCGCTTCTAGAAGGTGGAGGTTCCTGCTGGTCTGGTCAGCGCAGACTTTAGCAGGGAGGTGTGCTGTTTGGAGAGCTGCAGCTGACCGTCAGAACCACAGTAACACATCAGCTGCTGGGGTCAGAGCCTCCTCTGTCTGATTTATTTAAAAGACTTATGTTACTGGCGTCTTTAAAGCAGGAATACAAAACCCACTCCTCCTTTAATTAATTAGAAGTCTGGCATGAACACCAGCATGCCCTGCAGCCAGAGAGAGCGGAGGTGTGACAATCCTGTGCAATTTGCCAGAGGAGCTGGTGCCCTGCTGGTATGGCTGCCGTGTTTCATGTTTAACGGCGGGATTTCTGGACAGACCTGGTGCCCGACTCTTGCTGCGTGAAGCAATTAATACACCAAGGATGCGGAAATGGCTAGCGTGTTTTCCCCTCTTAATATTTTAATTAACAATCCGGCAGGCTGTTTAGCCTTTCAGATTGTTGTAAAACGCAGCCGCGGTGTGGCGTCAGTACCACAGACTGTGCCTTAGCGATGAACGGGGTAATTCTCTGCCTCCCACTTTGAATACGATCCGAAAATTTGGTACATATTCCAATAGTTATATCAATAAAAGCAGTGCTTGAAAGATGGGTGGGTGGATGGATGGATGTTAATGAAAGCCTTTTTCGATTGGCTACGACACGGATTTTCCTCATTCTCCTGCACCGATGACGTCTGCCGTCCAGTGCTTGTGTCTTGGGAACGTCAATGACCCATAGCGCAGAGCCAAACAGCACCCAACATGCTATCAAACCCCTTTGTCTCTCTTTCACAATGTCACCAAGCTGGACAGTTATTGTTCTTATATTTCAGACCCACCACCCCATCAGCACCATTGCCTGCATTTCAAACACCCCCCACCACCAACATAACCAATAGCCTGCTCCAGAATACCGGGTCAGCTGGTTACAGATGTTAACGCTCATTCCTCCTAGAATTTATCCAGTCCATTAAACACCCCTTTGTAGCACTGTGTGCCCCCTCGTTTGGGAGGACATTGCTATTGAAACTCAATAAAAAATAATAGGTGGTTAGACATTTTGGGGCAGGACCATCACCTCACTGCATGGGTGGGCAAACCCTTGCCCCCAGCCTCAACCTCTGTACTCAGGTGGAATGGACCAACATTTGGTTTCAGACACGTTCAGTTGCTCAAACTTCTGCTTGAATGTGAAAAAATCTGAACACTTTAAATTGTATGACTACCTGAAAATAAAATAATACTCTAAGTATAGTTGGTATACTGATGAATAAACAACTAAGATATTTGGTATGCCACCTACCATGAACCTGCCCAAAGTCAGGTGAATATGAATATGATATGAGACTGCAAATTAATTTAAATATATAAACTCCTAAAAACAACACAGTTGCAGATACTGACATTTGAATTTCTCTCATTGCAGCTGCTATTACTGGTCACCTTGCTGTAGAATTCATAGTATATTTAACCCATCTTGATCTCCTAGTTAGCCGCACCACACAAACGTAATACTCACCTCAAACTCATCCTCAAGCAGGAAAACTCCCTGGATAACTGAATAACTAACACAGATTCTGTGAAATAAAATGTAGTACCATTGTCTCCAGATTTTTTTTTAAACACGCCTATGTATCTCTAGAAGCAACTGAACTATTTACATGCGCGTTCAATGTGAGGGATCGAATTGCATGAGTGATTGAGTTAAATGCAGTATTCCTCAAATTTTCCTTTATATCTTATTTTTAAAAAGCACATTTTGCAATAAACACTGAATCTGTGGATTGGGTACAAGGAAATTTTGATTTTCCGAACTCAGGAAAAATGACCTGAAATACATCACAATGAAAGATCTATAATAGTCTAAAATGATCTGGCAGAAGGAAACAAATGGTTTCTGAAATGGTTTTCAAGAGGGCAAAATGGAAAATCCAACTCGGAGAATTTCCCTTGCAGTGAGATCACCCACATCTACATTTTCACTCGTTCCACTAGGCCACAAATCCGTTTACGGATCTTTTTTTGCAACATCACTAGATGTCACTGTTAAGCCAGTGTAGCCTTAAAGCCAAGATTACTGCAGAAAAATGTTTCCAGTCCCCATGTACTGTAAATCCATCCACTGGTCTCACATAACTGCTTATACTGCAGGGGTGTCACAGGGAATCAGAGGACACCCTGGATGGAATGCCAGCCATCTGCGGGACACACTCACGCTACGAGATGCCTGTTCACATAACTGAATCTTTTTGGACTGCCCAGGGAACCCGGAGTTCCCTCACCGAATGGGGAGAACATGGGGACTCCACACACACAGAGCTGGAGGTAGGAATCAGACGCCCAGCCTCAGAGGTGCGAGTGTGCGATGCCGCCCACCCGAAAGCAACCAAGTAACCTCAGTTTCCTAAATGCAGATGCCTTGCTGCTTTGATGTTATTCTCCTCTGAAATAACTTCATTCTATTAGGCAAACGAACTTGTATATTGTAAACTATGGTTTTATTATTTTACTTTGTCCCACTACTAATAGGCCACACTATAGTGTTGACTTTCTGTACGAATTTTTTATTACTTTCCTATAATAACACTACAATACGCTATTTTATTGCATGCACACACATGCACACATTTGTCGGAATTTCATTGTGGGAATTCCACGGTAACACTTTATTGATTCCACACCTACATACCTTGAAAAACGTAAACATTAACTTAACCATTAGACACCTTCAGCAAAAAAAAATGCTAAAAATGTTTTAAAAATTTTCCACCTTGTTACACATGAGCAAATGGACTATATTTTAAATGCTTAAAGTTCCTGTGGGGATGTTTTAATCAATAATGTTAGGAAAATATGTTCAACGTCATACAAAAAAACAAAAAACAAATCATTGTTAAGCACAGTGCATATCCTCCACCAGCAGGTCCTCAGGCGTAAACTGGAGCACTGTTTTTCCTGCTGCCTGACTTCCTGGCTCAGTGCCTGCATTGTTCTTGCCAGCTGACCAGTAAACACAGGCTGTACTGTCCTGGATGTTGTAGCCAGAGGAGTCACCTGTCACCAGCCCCTGATTCAGACCATATCTCCACTCCATCCGTGGTGGAGCTTCTCATGAGCGACGTTTTGGAGAGGGGTTAGAACTTCTAGGCCTAATCTTGCCCTAAATCTCCTGTGTTGAAGGCTGATGTCATCATTCTGTCAAGCACGGATGACATATCTCACTCTTGCCTAACGGTTGTATTCTAGAACGGCCAGTGAAATCCACCCCATGTAAATGGCAGTCACACTTATTTTATTCATTTTTCTATTCATGAAGAGTAATGCCTTTATTTGCTTTCATTGCAGTATAATTATAGAACAATATAAAGCTGTCTTACGATTAGTCACTGCACACTTTCTGAAATTTGTTTGAATTGTACATGCTGTCTTTGGTCCAGAAACACAACACAAGAATTGTGGCACCTGAGCTGTACAGGCCTGCTAACCACAGCTCTCCTTAGTGACAATATTTGCACTAATCGTGTAAAAGATGCCCAAGGGTAAACTTTATGTGTACTCTGGCTACAAGCACTCTCACCAAAGTTATGTCTAAGTCTAATATTTATGTGAATCACTGCCATATTTTCAATCTGGCGTTTTTCATAAATCACCCTTTTAAATCGTCATTAAAGTGGCAGGTATAAGAGAGGCATCAGGCAATTCCAATATGCATGATTCAGAATTAAATCATTTGTCTAAAAAGCTATTGTTTGTCACTTATTTAAAGGAAACTGTATTAAGCACATACATTATACCACAAGCAGGAAACTGCGAGATATGCTATTGAGAGACATTTTTGTCCTGATATTTAGGGGATCATCAGTACTTTGCTATTCCATAAATTATCAAAACAATAACCTTATATATTTATGCTAAAGCAGACGTTCTGGCCTAGTAGATGATGGTAAAATTCTGTTTAAAACCTGCCGTTTACTGGGCCAGAGACACCAGAGACAAAAGGAACACAGGAAAATGCTAATTTTCTTAAGAAAAAAATTGTTAATTGGGGTAAATTCCATGTACAGTAACATGACAAACCATCCCTCTTGCTGCTGCTTATCCAGTACAGGCCCATGGGGCCTGGCAAACAGCACGTGGTAGTTATTTACAGTAGGATTATATTTTATCGTGGTCCTGACATGTTTGTGCTGACTTGTGAAGCACCAGTTGACTCCCAGTCCTCTGTGGCTACTGGGCCCTCAATGCTCATTCCCCTGCTTCAAGTGGCCTCTTTGTTCCACCTGCAATACCAGAGGTCAGAGGTCACCTGCACCTGAGGCCAGTTGCCAGAACAAAGCCTCCAACTCACATTTTATTGCATTTTATTTATTGACAAGAGTTGGGGGTGTCTGGGAGGGGGGGGGGTGGGGGACAGAGTAACAACGTGTTGACACATCAAGTGGCCTTGTGCTCTGATCAGACCCTTCTCATCTCAGAAGAAGGAGCCACTTGTGAGTGTCTCCCATCACTAGGACCTTATCTGGGGCGGTCATGCACGAGTGACCGGCTAACAACGGACGGTGCTGTAATTCCCTCCGTTCCTGGAACCCCACAATTTCTGCTAAGCAGCCGCTGCCCCAGTTAGCAAGGATACGGAAAGAATTCTCCGGAAGTATATGATTTGAAGCAGGCTGAGGCCTCCTGATTTGCAATCCAGATTTGCGACTGGACTGCATTCCCATTCCTGTGCACAATCCCATCTGAAGTATTACTCGCAGTCATTTTGCATAACACTTGGCATCACTGTGTCTGTACATGCGTTATATACATAGCATTTCTGTATGTACAACAAAAGTCTCAAAAAATATAATTCATCTTAAAACTATAGTTTATCTTACATAACTGTGCAAGAAAAATAAAAAATCACCCTTCGTTTGTCTTCTCCCTCCGCACCTACTGCCCCAGCTTAAGATTTATTGAGTTTATCACCCTGGGAGCTGTAATGTAGGTGAGGCCTTTTCAATTCGACAGTCAGGTGTTTGTGTCAACTGTCTACAAAAATGCATCCTTGAGTTGTCATGTATAGCCCAGCTCTGCTTAAAGGGGATTCTGCAGGCAGCCAGAGCGGGTTTTCAGCTCAGACTGCGGTGTTTGAAGCACGCTCACAGGACCTTGCATGTTCTTTAGCGTTCAGCAGCTCGTGTCGACTGGAAAAACTGTGTCCTGTTGGGAAGCAGTCACCCTGTAGCCGACACGCTGGGAAAATGATCGATTTATCCCTTTGCTGAAATGAATACAGTGACTCAGAGATTATTTTTGGCTGAGCGGGGCAGCTAGTGTTTTTTTTTTGAGTATGGAGAGGTATGGGGAGGATATCTGAAATAACACAGCGACCTGGTTCATTAGATATAGCTGTTTATTAATATGAAAAGCCGGGTCCTTCAAACAGCAAATCATGTGGCAGCAGCTGAATATAAACAGCACACAGAGAGGGTCAAGAAGATCTGTTACTGTTTAGCTAAGCATTAAAACAAGTATGATTCCTCATCCGAGTGATTTTGAATGTGCTGTGATTGTTGGTGCCAGACGTAGGGGTTCCAGTGTCTCAGAAGCAGTTACCACCCAGGACTTTCACATACATCCAATCAGCAGCAGTCAATGGGCTAAAAGCACTTGGTAAGGGGACACGCCAGAGGAGAACAGCCAGAATGATTGAGGTGGACAAGAAGACCCAAGTGCAAAAATAGCAATTAACTCAGTACAACAGAGGTGTAGAGAAAGACCCCCGAACACGTGCCTCATCTACCCTTCTGGGAGCAAAAGTGGGTCGTATCAGAAGAACACAATAGAGTCTGACACAGCTTCTATCCTTTTCTGCTTCCTTCCATATTAGCATTTTCCCTCTAATTTTAATAGTCATTTGGTAACATTTTACTTGTCGGGACACAAATGATACAGTATTATACTATTACTTATGTATTAATTAACCACAAACTGTCTTAGTTACATACTGATCTCATGTTCATTCATCATTAATGAATTATGATGCATCTTTCATTCCGAGCAGGTACCATATTTGTTACTATGTCTGTTAATTCTGTAAACCTTTGTGAACTGCTGAAGGAACTACTGAAGAAACAAGTCATGAATAACACAAGTTAAATACTGATCTCATGTTTGTTCATCATTAATGAATCACGATGCATCTTTTAGCTCAAGTAGCAAATATATTTGTTCAGGATTTGTTCATGATTTGTACGTCAGTAGTAGCAGAGTTCATTATTTAAACTAAGTATCTGTGCCTGATCAAGTAAAGCGTTACCATCATTCTTATGATTATTACAGACCCATTCACGTAAAATTGCATATGTATCCTGCAGTGGTCTGGCTCACCGTCCAGCGTTCCCCTCCTGGTGCCCTTTACTTCCTGGCATCGCCGCCCAACTCATCAAATCTCTGTAATGGCGTCGCAATATTGATAGACGTGGCATAAGCATTTACAAAGCTTACTCCAAAGCTAAGTGAAGTTATTAGAGTGACTCTGGTTGTGTTCACTATGCTGCTAAGCAAACCATAAGATCACCAAGTCAGGGGGCAGTTTGAAGAAAACAGGCATGGGGTCAGCGATCCTATGCATACAGCCCATAAATACAGCCCATACTGTACATACAGCCCATGCATACAGCCCATGCATACAGCCCATACATACAGCCCATGCATACAGCCCATACATACAACCCACACTGTACATACAGCCCATGCATACAGCCCATACTGTACA
>JAOYFF010000094.1:30065644-30077611 GCA_025773925.1 Cryptomyrus ogoouensis | reverse complement strand
TTGATAAATGTGCTTAGATGTGTTTAGTACAGTATATGCTCTTCTTGTTTTATCCGGTTCATTTTGTGTTTAAATGCAAAAAAAAAAACATGTTTAGGTGTAATTTTTTGGGGCCAGGAACCAATTAATTGGTTTTCCATTATTTCAGTTCTCGAACTTTTTAGGATTCGATCCGAAGTTCTGAACGGATTAAGTTAGAGTTCCGAGGTACCACTGTATTATAATGTTACATTGTTTTTTTCTTGAGCAAATACACACTTACTAGCCAGATAAATAGCATTAAACATTTTCCTTGCCTAAGACTTTTGCACAGTATTGTACATACATGCATACATACATACATTGCTTTGCATAAGAGCATCTGGCAAATAAATAAATGTAAATGTAAGTGATCGCTGTGCAGGGACCCACAGAGTACCTGAGACTGTCACAGAGGAAGTACCTGAAGCTTATTATGTTTTTGGGAGTTACTCTGCCATTTCAGGTATAGACAATAAATGTACCTGTGCAGGACAAATTCAGGGAATGACATCACATGACCCTGACATGCTGCTACCCGGGTCCGTCTCAAAACTGGACGCTTTTGGGATGCTTTGGAGGGCCAGTGGTCCCCATTAATCTGTAAAACATGCATCTACACTTTTAATCTGGGAGTGCTCCCCCCCCCGACACAAAAGGCCACAGAGCCAGGGGGCTGTGGGTGGCGGTGCCTGGGGGGTAGGTTGCCTTATGTAGGCAAAAGATGAATTCTACAAGACTATTACTTCGGTTATGATTTTGCAGAGGAATTTACTTGTAATTCACTTGCAGAAGCTTGTGCAATGATTTTTACCACTGTTCGCAGGAAACATCACAATATAATTTGTCATTCTCTGTTAAATGTCTGTCTCTATTCCCCAGTGTCGCTGCTCAGAGTGACACGCAATCCGTGGTTCGCCATGTGTGTTCCACCGAGATGTGCTCTTCCAGTGACCGCACCACACTGTTTACTTATCTTATCACCTCCCGACATCTATTAAGTTGGAGGAGCTCGAACCCGCCTAGACTGGCCTCCCGGATCCCCTTCGCCACCCTGCCACAGTGCCACAGTTCACGTACAGTGTGCAGGAAGTTATTAACTGTAAGAGATCAAAGGCAGCGGACAGGATAAACGTTGCTTCCTGGGACTGGCTCCTCCAGGCATCGACCCACTTCCTCTTTGTGCAGACTTCCACCAAAGTGCACACATTGTCACCACATGACCCGGGACAGGGCTGTTTGTGGAGACAGAGGCGGAGGTGGGGGGGATTTCTGGGCTGGCGGTGGGGGCAGGGGGTGCTAGTTCACCCCAAGGGGTACACTACATCACATCATAGACAGCTAATCCACTCACCTTTATCAATCCATATTCTGTGTTCTTGGAAACTGCTGCTGTCACTGAGGAAGTAGTAGGAAGCCACATCCGAGGATATTTTCATGTAGGGATTTTAAAGAGATCAGAAAACGGCAAGAACAGGGCTTATGGAAAATGCTACAGAAAATTCCGTACATATGAAGGCTAGAAGATAAAATTATTGAAATTCATTTGCCATCTTTCATGTGTCAGACTCCATTTGTGTCATTTCTCTGTCTGATTTCATAGTACATAAGGGAATAAAGGCGTCTTAATTGTTGATCTTTAACAATGCCCTTTAGAAATCTGTTCCAAAATGCAGAAAGATCTGCAGAAAAATGTTTAACACACTCCCCTGAAAATATATTCTGAATCTTTTACTTTAAATGCTGTTCATGTATCAGATGTTTAAACAAAATGTTAAGTTTACTAGTAAAAGAAGTATACTGGGTCCAGGGGTATGTCACTGATTTGAGCCATTTTAATAAGTGACATCATGGCAGGGAAATTGGGTAGAAGAGGTGGGGGGAACAGAGATACAGCTGGGGTATGGGGGTGGGGGGGCAGTACCCCGGCCTGTATGTGCGCTCCACCCCATCCTGGCTCTCTCTCCCGCTCGGAGCAGCCCCTGTGATTAAGTGGAGTCGTAAGTGCCGGGCCTGATCAAATAATGAAAGAGCATGTAGCATGCTAATTTCACACATGGCGCTCCTATTGCGATGCAGCTGGACGGTTAAGTCGGCACCATTAGGAGTTTATTATGTGGCCAGCTGCGGCTCCTTTTGCGGGGAGGAAGCGCGGGGAGGGCACCCTCGACATGCGGATGATGTCAAACAGATTGGATGTAAATGGCGTGGCCGGCCTTTCCCACATAATGCAGTGGTGCAGGTGTGCGCGTGTGTGAGAATGCATGGCAGTGTTTGCGGCACTGTGCGCAGGAGGTTATCGCTGACTCGCACCCGGGCAGGAGAGCTCCTGGGGGGGCCAGGGAGCATGGGGGAACAAGGTCAAAGCCAGGGAGAAACTGCGGTTGTTTTTGGGGGAGGGGTGGGCAGATGACTGTGTCTGTGACTGCAGCAGCCGCAGGGGGACATTTGTGGGGTGTCCCTGTCCTCGCCCCCCACACACCCACTTGGGGAACCGCCAACTGGGAGTAATCTCAAAATGAGCAATGCAGACCCCTCGACCTCAGCATCCGCTCCATCGCTCGAGTGCACTGGAGCCACACGGGAACCTGACAAAGGGGTTGACAAGCGTAGTTTGTTCGTTACCCAGAAGCCCCTCATCCTGGCAATGACAACAGAGGCTGTGGTCATTTTATATTGTTAGCTGAAGAGAGGCGCACAACAGGGCAGGGGTTCGGGCCCTGAGCAGCTGGTTACGCATTAAAATACAGATTAAGTTGAAGACACAGAAATTATTGTAGCATTATTTTTATTGCTTTCACCATCTCCTACAATTACTTAAGCACCTTCTTATTAAATCCCCATTAAACCTGTAAATCCCCCCCCCCCCCCTGTGTGACGACATCATCATCCTCCTGGTTTCCCAGCACTGCCACCCCTCAAACCCCCTATGAAAAGCTCCACCTAAGCATTTGGTTACAGCGTTTTCAGAGAAGAGGTTCGATATGCCCCCCCCCCTATTCTCTTACATTTCTTCTGGGGAGCAGAGGTGATATAAACATTAATTTGCAACAGAACAGGCAGGCGATTAGATCTAACCCTGTAACCTCTGAGAGTGCTCTCATTGCTGTCCAGGGACACCCAGCACCATACCTGGAGTGAAACAATTGACCTTTTGTTCCCTGAAATGTTTCACCAGCTACTGTACAAAGGTTTCAGATTTTAATTCCTTTCCATTTAACCGTAGAGACTGGGAAACAGGCAGTAGAGCATATAGCATTGATCTGAGATCTGTTTCAACTGACCTGTACATGTAACTGTAACTATTCTATCACTCTTAGTAACACTGCAGTTCAAAAATACATAAAAACAATAAGTAGGGAATCCTGTGGCTAAATTGTGGTTAAAGTATAGCTCATACTAGCTCAAGATGTGGCAAATGCATCAGTAATAATGTTTCGCATAGTATAAAACAAGGTGCAAAGATGCCACTCCAGGTGTTGGTGTTTGACAAAACTAGAATGGCGCTTGACAATACAGGCTTTGTAGTATCACTAAAGACAGCCTGCTAAGTTAAAGACTGCAGTGCTTTAAACTGGGCACCTCTTTGTTTTTGTTAATTAAACTGTAGCAGAAGAGAAAAAAAAGCCCTTGGAACAAAGACTCAGTGGATGGGAGATCACACAGGTCCAAGCCCTGAAAGAGACAATTATCCACAATTGGAGCCTGTCGGGATGAACAAACGTTTAATAAGCAGGATGAGGCTCCAGTTGCCCCGGAGAGGCATGGCTCTTGTCCGTGAGCAAGGGGTGCGGTTGAGTGACGAGGTCAGCCCTTGGCTGGGACGCTGATGCCCCCCGATAATGGAGACAGGGCTGGGTGATCACAGCAGGATTTTGGCGGGACCAGGTAAGAAAAGACCTCACCCAGCCCCTCCCTGCCCTCCACTTTTTAATTAAAGGCCATCAAACAGTGCCTGGCCCTTCTGCAGTGCCACAGTATGCTGTAAGAACAGCGCTTGACCTTGCCTGCACTTTAAAGATTCATTGAGACCCCCTGGTGCTTCTTACACGGTGATGGGTTCAAGTGACTCTGTCGGGTGTTTATATCTGAGAGTGAGTTTGCCTGCCACCTTTCTGTTCGAATGTTGGATTACCAGTGAATGATTTACAGATAATGTATGCTTTTTGGATCAAAGTACAAATATCCTTTTATAGTGTTGTGGGTGCCATGCTAGTAGTGAAAATGTAAGCAAGGTATGCATGTGTTCCCGGTAAATAATGTCGGAAGTCAAAATAAAGGCTCCCTGTTTTGGGAATTTAAGATTTGCCGTCTGTGTATTATCTCCTGTAATCTAGAGGTTTTTTAATTGAGCTGCACATGATTCTTTGTATGTAATTCGAACATTTTTGTGAAACTGGCTGATTTATGGTTTGCAGTGCTCCACTCAGGATGATCTTTTTCATAAATATGATCCTTTTATTAAAACAATTTTAGCCCGATTTCTGTTTCAATTTCCCTTTTTCAGTTTCTCAGCTATATTTATAATTTAATGTAAAATGCTATCTTAGTGTCCCCAAGGGGTGTCATGAGCTACTGGAATACCTTTATTGACTGATAAATAAAACATGAATAAGTAATGTCCTATAAACGGCAGCAAGTCGCAGAGCAGATGTATGAAGGATGGTGAGAGTTATTAAGCTCAGCTAGAAGTGCAGCTGAGGAATGTTCTCACACTGCGCATGAGTCAGTTTTGACATTGAGGTTTTGGTACAAATTCTGGAGGGACGTGACTGTCCCTCTGGGGTGACTGAGCATCTTGAATCACCAAAAATGACTTGAAGAAAATAACAGAGGGTGGAGTACTGTGACACGAGATACTGGCCAAGGAGCGGCCCGCCCATTTGGGGTTCAGATAAGACGTGTGAGCATCAGTGATGTGGGAGAGCAAGAGAAGATGCAGTCAATCATCTTTAAAGTCTCATCAACAGAAAAGGCGATGAGTATATCTGAGGATAAGAGCTGTTCTGGAAACAGTCCATCGATTTCTCAGGGCACCATCCCAGCATTGCAAGAGATATACCATTAGTGAGCAATTTTCTAGGTAACATCTACAAACAAGCAGTCAGGCCTGGTG
Source organism: Cryptomyrus ogoouensis (assembly GCA_025773925.1). Classification (NCBI taxonomy): domain Eukaryota; kingdom Metazoa; phylum Chordata; class Actinopteri; order Osteoglossiformes; family Mormyridae; genus Cryptomyrus; species Cryptomyrus ogoouensis. The sequence continues at coordinate 30,072,477 of JAOYFF010000094.1, read as the reverse complement.
GCCCTTAACTGTACATGGGCTGCAATGCAACATCACACACATGGATTCCTGGTAGAAAAAGAAGACCAATTCCCTTAACAACTTAATAACAACTGTGTCCTCCCCATAAACAGTTGTAGGTCTGTATATAATATACTCAGCCCTTTTTGCAGTGATTAATAACAGGCCTCTGTAATGGTTATATTATTACATGTATAAACACAGTAACAGGGACACACACACACTGCTAAAATGCCTTCAGATGTATCAATGTGTAACACAATATATAAATCAATTGGAGAAGATTAGTTTGAAAATTAATTGCTTGAAATAAAATTGTATAGTTTTAGGAAAAAGTACATAACTCAAGCATGTAACAGATATACAGGGGTGTAGGAACCGGGGGGGATGGGGGGGGGGGAATTAGCATGTGTCCCCTACCCCCCATTATTTAATTTGGCTTAATTCTTCCTGCTCAATAAAAAGATCCTTGCATTTAAATTAAGTCGTGCCCCCTCCCCCCATATCAAACGGTCTCCTATGGTTTTGTGTGTGTATAAGAAGTACGCTGTCTTTGTGGGGACTCTCCATTCATTTCTAAGGGGAAAACGCCCAGCGTGGCGACCTTATCCCCCACCCAGCCCTAAACTTAACCTTAAGTAACCAAACGAAATACGAGACTTTTGGCATTTTTAGTTTTTTATTGCATTCACAGATCTTTGTGGGAACCTGAAAAATGAAATAACAGATTTTGATCACATTTTGGGAGACATTTGGTCCCCACAATCATTTGCGTAAATTACGGGGGGGATGGGGGGGTTGTAGCCCCCCCAATAAATCAAAACCAGCTAATACAACCCCCCCCCCAAAAACCAAGTTTTCCCCCTAATGGGGGGCAACCCCAAACCCCGCAAAGTGCCACCCACAACGACGCCCTTGCCCACAATGTAATATAAACACAATCCACACACTGTGTGTGTGTGTGAAACCTGGTATAGGTATATTGTAGCACATAGCAGTGTATTACATGATAGGGTGCTGAGTTATATAGCTATGCCAGGTTTTGTTAAAGATGACATTTGTAACCCCACAGCAGATTCAATATTCATCAATCTATTAACAGCAAAGAGAACAACGATGCATTATATCAATAAGTAAAGAGGCTTAAAATACATCAGAACACCAGCACAATAATTTGCATGACCTGAATTGCTAATAGTCACCAAAATAAAAATCTTTCATTGCCTCAGTCTGCATATCCTGCATATGTTTGTATGCCCATAATTTACTTATGTCCCATAATTTAAACCCTGTCCTTCCCAACACTAATGCAGAAACTCCAACTTATTAATTAACAAGTTATTTAAAATTGTGGGTGGGTGAGTGGGTGGATGGATGGATGGATGGATAATAAGCCAGGTTCTAGATCTTTCATAAGAAATTATTTTGTACTGTTATACAATCACGTGGAAAATTATGGGAACATAGCTCACTCAGGAAGACCCCTCATCCAGGCACTACTGAAGCACCACTGACGATATCAAATGACCCTTCCTACTGGGGTCATGTTGGGTGAAGTACCTTTCCCAAGAGCACCTGCCTTGACAGTTCAACCTGCAACAATTCTATCATGACTTTTCTATCTGCTGCCTAAGACACTTTTTATCATAGCAAATAGACTTGTCCATCTTTGAAACAGAGGGAAGGAGCCCATTCATTCATTCATCAATAATTCATTCATTTAGTATTAAATTCAACAGCATTTAACAGATGGAATCCAACATTTTGTAATCTGCAGGTAAACTTCCTTGTACAGCTGTTTACAATTCCTTTATGGCTTAGTAATGTTTGTACTGTGTCTTTGTCGCACTTAATCTGAACACAGTTTGTTATCCCAGGAAAACAGAAGATGTGGATGAACCCAGAGAAATGTATTGATATGGCCATGCTTTGTAATGCGGAGTGTTTGGTGCAACAAACAACAGTGCTTCCACGTGGACGTCTGCTGGAGCTAAACAGTTCCATTCACAGACTGGTTACAAATTAGACTCATTTGGAATGATTATCAGAGAAATCCACATATGGTTTCCAGCAAGGTCCAGAGTTACTTTCCCTGCATGCCATTAAAAAACATTTAATCTGATAGAATCATTTGTCTTTGTGTCTGAGTCCAGCAAAGTCAAGGGCAGATCCCAGCCCTCTGATTGGGTGGGAACTATACTGACATCATCAGGGGTGAGAGGTCAGGCCAGGGCAGCCCTTGCAGGTTCCATAGTGGATGCCAAGTTTTGTCTTGAGAGTTGCCAGGTGTGAAAGGGTCTCCTTGTTGTTCTTGGGCTTGTTTGAGACTGAACATCTGCACTGGACGATTAGCCAGCTCCCTGGAATGGATTCAAGCTGAATCTGGTTCTAAATTCCTTTTAAACAAGAGAGTAATTTTGTGAGCAAATGAAAACAAGGGCCCAGAATTCTAGTCTTAAATCTATTAGTCAAATAGTAACTTTAGCATAGAGTCATATTGTCTAGAAACTGTGACTAACTTGAACTTGCTGTTTTTGAAGGGAGAATTTAAACAACTCAAATCTGTCAATCTTACACCTGTGCCTATTTCTGTTTTTTGCATACAATAGTAAATTTGGCCATAAATGTATTGGTTTTCATCCATCCATCCATCCATCCATCCATCTTCCAACCACTTATCTAGTTCAGGCTCAATGGAGATTTATTTTTCTTTTCTTAGTTATTTTATGTAGAATTTACATAATGATTATAATACACTTTACCATATAAAACACATGTTTAATCTTGTTGTTGAAAATCACATTTTTGAGCTGATAATTGTATGTACTGCTCCTTATGTGACAATAAGATCCCCAGCAAAATAATCTTCATTAAGTTCTGATCGAGGCATCATTAAAGGACAATAAAAGTTCTTCTGTGTTGTTTGGATCTTTCCAGGTGCTGTGGGGGGTGGAGGTGCTGGATGCAGGTGGCCCCATGCTTGTAGCACTGTGACCCTGTGCCCCCTGACCTCTGCTTAAATGGGGGGCAGCTTCCTTTGCGGCTATTGCAGAGGATGGAGCCAACCACTATTTTTAGGGTGGCGGCCATCGGAGACACCCCAGAGAGCTGTGGCCAAGGTCAGAGGTCATGCTCCAAAAATGACAGCCTCCATGACCACCCCTTAATTGGACATTTATTTTTAGTCTAAACAAGGCAACTTGAGCTATTTAAGGAAACATGAAGAGGTTGTCTGCTAATTACAGTGAAGCAGACTGACCCCCCCCCACCAATTGCAGCCATATGCTCACAAACAAGGGGGCTGCTCCATCACCTTGTGCTCCTAGTGTCCCTCGCACAAATATCCTGCTCATCTACTTGTGCATGCGTGTTTGTTGTAGTACTAGTGGGTTCAGTGACTAAGTATCAACACAGGTTGATACATGGTCCACGCTCCATGCTTCACTACCTGTGTGTCAGCTTGTTCCAGTGACATTCAGTGTTCTCGACCACGCGAGTGTTTCCTCACGGATGACAGGAGCTCCTGTTTGTCTCCATGTGTGTGTGGCCAGAGACAAAGATCTCACCGGAGATACCCCAGCCATGTACATGTATGATCTGCTTCAGGACGTCACGCATCATTCACGCCAGGCCTCAGGCGGTGAAACTAACTCTCCAGATGTCATCACGAGAGGGTTTCTTTTCTTCTCTTATAACGTTCAGCAGGCCATGCTCAAGTCACCTCTGCGATAGACATGTCAGGTACAGGAGGGTCTTGAAATATTAATCAAAACACCAAAAGCAGGCGGCGTGGTGGTCAGTGAGTAACTCTGAGGCCTGGCATATCTCGTGTTGGGGGTTTGATTTCCAGTTTGAGTTTGCATGTCTTCTTCCCTTCCAGGGTCTCCATTACTCCTTGGGTTCGGCTTATGGCTCTCTGCACCCCTGACCAAGTGATTATGAAAGATGGATCATTAATGAATTTCATTCACTGAATATTATGTATTATACACCAGTGGCCCAAAATTGTGGAAACACTAAGCATTTTTGGAATTATGCTTTAAAAATTATTACACAAATTTTGACGGTAATGATTATAAAAAATCACACGTCGTTTCAAATATCATACATTGGACGATTAAATAAGTAACTGGAGCAACAGTTGAATAAACTTCTGTAATCTCTAAAAATTGGAAGTGTCTCCACAATTTTGGCCACTTACCTTGTTTCCTTTTCCCCATTGCCAACAACCGCTAGTTGAAGTCTAGATAACTTGAAAATGCTAAGACATTGATAAGGGTATATGTTTGGTTTCAACATCGGTATGGATCGAATCAGCCCTGAACCCCCTCCCCAAACACACATGGTACTCCCAGAGTCTTGGTGGGGACATGTCCTTACCCAAAGCAACACCCTTGATAATGGAACATGAATGGTACAGTTTTTAAATGGAGACATGTCCTGGAAAGAACTTACCTGGTATTAATATGGCTGTAGTTAAAAGGTCACCCAACAGAAACGTGCTTTTTCAGGATGGCTCTCTGGTCCTGTGGGAGAGGTCAGCCTGGACATCTCTCCTGATCAGCTCAGGAGGCCCCGGGGCCTACCGAAGCACCTCACTGGAGCTGAGACTCAAGTCACCAAAGAAACAGTGTATTATTATAAGTAGGTATTTGCACTCGGTGCATTATTTCTCTCCTGAGTGTCCTCTAAATCCACTTTAAATGCTTCTCGGGAACCCATGTACATCAAGGGTTGTAATTAATTTATTGAGCTCCACCCAGACCCAAAAAGAGCAAAAAAAAAAAAAAAAAAACCAAATCGTTTTTCACTGGAACCACCTCTGGGGAATTTCACAGAACTGGGTTAAAACGTTTAGGAATCGGTAAGTAATTGGGCTGATTTGGGCTTGTTTGTGGTCAGAGGCGAAGGCAGCTTGAGATAAAGCAGCACTTTGAGTATGTTTGTGCAGTTTACAGGTTTTTGATTGCTGCAGGAAGCAGGCCCGGGATTAATGGACGGGGGCTGCATCACGTCGCTCTGTTTACTGCCACGTTTGGGCTCTTGTGGCCACCTGACCACACCGTCTGAGGAGCTGCACTTGTTGCCCTGGACGTGCTCCATGGGTTCTGTGTTTCCCAAATGGTTTTGTTTGTGAGTAATAAGTAATGGCACACGATCCATGCTGCAGGAGAGCGTTTAATGCTGGGGGGACACTACTTAAACATTTTAATGGAGGGATGAATGAATTCAAATTAAATATTGGAGGAGGAGCACAATCCCAAATGGACTTGCCAGTCTTTGTGCAGCATCTCGTGTCGTGGGACCCTGCCATGCCCCCCCCCCATCCCCTATGCCATGCCCCCCCCCCCATCCCCTATGCCATGTCACCCCCCATCCCCTATGCCTCTGTATACAATCACACAGCTTTGCAGGTGCCACTGGTTTAAGTTCGCTATGCACATATACGTGTGGTGTGTGTGTATCTGTCTGTGTCTGTGTGTGTGTGTGTGTGTGTGTGTGTGTGTCTGTACAGTGTATTATGCTGAGTGAGCTTCAGGATTCACTCAGCATCCCAGTCTTGATAACTCCCTCTCCATATTGTAGGTCCTGCTGGAAGCTGATCCATTAGGCCGTGAAAGGCTATGTGTGTTGGGCCTGTGACCCACCTCTCCTCAGTACTCCAAGCGGCTCTGGCTATCGTCAGCCCCGCTGCCCAGAGGCTCCCCCGGCCCACCCTCCTCGCACCGGTCTCATGAATTACGTTTCCCTCCCTTCCCTTCCATAGCTGGGGAGAAATGCTGGCCCCTTCTCCCCGAACTTCCGTAACAGGCGCCCCGTTTCTGTCACGCTTCTCAAAATGGCACCCTGAGCTGCTTACAATCCAATCTGCTATCAGACCTGCATTTTTATTTAAGGCCAGAGACGACAACCGGGTGGCTTGTACCTCCTTTCTAGTGTTCTTAAAATGATTACTTGTCGTTTTGTCGTAATTAAATTGGCTTGTTCCTGCTGCGTGCAGCACAGCTTGCACCCAACGACACAGACAGCCTGCAGTGCGGCATGTGAAGGCAACTTCACCTTACATCACAGCACAAGACGCTCACAGTCTGTGTAACGGTATACAGGTGCAGCTTTTCACCCGCTGAAAGGAGATACGGGAGGGTACAGGGTGTTAACGCCCCTGGCTTTTCAAGACCTCAAACAAACACTGAATAATGCAGAGCTGTAGTTTTTCCGGTGTGGCGGCCATTAATAATTGAAAATATTTCAGTTCTGGGGATTGATATGATCGCGGCACCCAAAAACCGCTCAGGAATTCATGGCGAGGCACAAGTCGGTGCGGAACCCCAGGCGTTCGAGCAGACGAGGTGAGGTGGGGACGGCTTGTGCATGTCAAACACCATCAGGGCTCCGTTACTAGCTTCCTGCTTACTGTAACAGAGAGGCATATCAAACCGCTTTGACAGACCTGGAGCCACGCTCAGTGCCGCTGTTTTGATCACTCCTTCTTGATTTTAAAGAGCGTGCTCTGGAGAGGGAGAGAATGAAAGCCAGTGGGAAAGACACTAATGATAGTCATCCATGAGGTAAACAGCTCTGAAGGAAGAGCAGGGAGTCCACGACCAGCCCCTTCTCCGCTGCCATTTTTCCTGCTCAGCCTCCCTCTGTCTGTCCCTCTTTCTCTCTCCCACACTCACAGAAACACTTTATGATCTCTCCAAGCTGAGTTCATTCATTAACCCCTCTCCTGACAGCTTAATAAAGGTGCTTTGAGATGCCCCCCTTTGATTTGGGGGCTGAAGGCCTGTTATTACCTTGTCGCAGGCTGCACTACCATCCAACTGTCAGTC
>JAOYFF010000094.1:30052115-30065625 GCA_025773925.1 Cryptomyrus ogoouensis | reverse complement strand
GATTCATGTAATAAAGTCAGGATTTCATGTTATAATGAAATCTTTATAATTAGTGCGAATGTCATGATCCCCCCATCTGGGCAGAGACCCCAAGCTGTGGGCCCCCAGACCGTATTTGAAGTCCATGGTTTGGAGGACATGCTATATTTATCTGGGCTGAGACTGGATCAGAATCATCTGTAATTAAACACACTTCCTTTAAGTAATTCTCAAGCATCGCCCATCATTGCCCATCATGAACATCTTCTGCACTCTGCAAGTCTAAGGCCATGACTTTGACCTCCAACATGGACAATCTGTCGTACCCTTAGAGGACCATGGGCGAAGTGAAAAAGGCAAGGCAGAGGCCCAGCCACTCCACGGGAATAATCGGCGAGAAGGCGGCCAAAAGCACTGCTTGGATCTGTTTACAGTATAAACAAATCTCTGATAAATAAATCCAGGGATTATACCTACCAAGCCTTTAAATGTGTCTGGCTTACATCCTGACCGAGGAGATTTTCAGTACCACCAAGCCTTGCAAGACGTCTGCGGACAGTGAGGTGCTGCGTCGGGACGGGATCGGTTTCTTCAGCACAGCACATGAACTGTATTGCGCCCCCTCTGCTGTCTCGCCTTGCCTTTGATTAACATGGCACACGTGTTCAGAAGCCAGTCCAATCCCTTATAATCAAAAACACTGCCTTGGAATCAGTAGGTTGCCTGTCCTATTTCCAAGCTTTGTGCTACTCCATTATGGGACAATAAAAATGTCATCATGTCGTAATTAAAATTCACACTCAGGCACCATTTTCCCTCCTTTGTCTCAGATCCACGAAAGCAACATTTTTTTTATTTTTTTTTGGCTTGCTTTCCTGCTCTCTTTTTATTGGCTGTCCACTTCCAAGTCACGCTTAAAAAATGTCAGTTCTTTCCATCTTTGTGTTAGTATTGTGCTTGTCTCTGCTCTTAATTTGTATAATCTCACCCCAGATGCTGCATGATGTGTCTTAAAGGGAATTAATGGATAGGGTCCACCCCCCACCTCTTCCCACAGCAACCCTGTACTAGATAAGCAGTTGGAAAATGGATGGATGGGTAGATGCTGAAACAGCTACGTTATTTTTATAGGATTAACTAAACATTTCCTCTTTTTAATTTTGCTTTCCTACCCATAAATTCCCATTGATGAGATGATGTCTTATATTGAGTCTGAGGGGAGCACAGCATCAGTTTTCAGCCACGGAGGTGGAGGAAATGAAGACGGTGGAAGGTGGTATAACCAGTGTTTTCGCTTCAGCCCCTCATAACGTATTTTGTACCCCGAAAATGTGGGAGTCAGATGGTGAAACGTGATCTGCCCCCAGTCAGACTGCCGAATCTGGCCCGATGTCAGAGAGATCGCAATTTTGCTGCACCACTGAATGAACCAGCCGATTCGCGTCTACTATTGGTACAATTTCAGGATTAGGATTAAATGGTTTCAATCCAAAATGTGCCAGAACCACTGCCTGAAATCATTTATGAAGCCCTCAGAAAATGGATCTGTTGCAGACCTCAGTGTCAGAAGAGGTTTCTCGTTTTTTGCCGGACGTGTGTATGTTGGGGGGTGGTTTCAGGGCAGGGGACAGTGGAACGATATGAAATGAAAGTGAGGCAAATAAAAATAATATCCTCTGAGTATTTCTGTATATTGAGGATCAATGTGGATTAACTGCTTGGAGTAATACACTGTGTATACAATTTTGTTATTTTAATTCAGCATAGATAGAAGAAAAAATAAACTGAGATACAGATAACCTCTACCACTAGACCTTGCTATTAAAGCATCTGGTAACACTTCAAAATAATTGCTCTTAAACCTTGACGATCAGAAGTGGAATTCCAAAGGTTTTTTTTCCATCTATGTTTTCTTTTTTCTGGAATTTCTTGCGATTTTCGTTCCTGACACATTATCAGATCACTTCACTTCCTTTGAACGTTTATGGAGGGTGGAATGGATGAAAATAGTGAGTTTACGTAAGAAGTATGCTGTTGGTTTGAAGAAAATGCACACACACACACACACAGGTTTGTAATTATGTCTTTGTGGGGACTCTCCATCCAGTTCTATGACCTTAACCCCTACCCAGCCATAACCTTAACCATATGTAACCAAACAAAATACAAGACTTTTGGCATTTAAATTTTTTTGATTGCATTCACAGATTAAAAATGGTCCCCGCAGCATCAGAATAACAGGTTTTTATTACATTTGGTCCCCACAATGTAATAGAAACATAATCACACACATACACAGACACACACACATTGAATTAATAATTCAGTAAACCTTCAGTCTGACTGTTATAGATGCAGCAGCCCATCAACGGCCGCCTGTAGTTATGTACCCTGTGATACCCTGGAGAATCCAGGGCTGCAAGTAAACATGTTTCAAAGATAAGGACTCGCAGCCAATAATGTACTTTTGTATCGGAAAAACAAGCAGATTATTCTCTCTCTAGAAATGAAAAATAAGGCTGTACAACTGCAAAGCTACTATAAAATTATTGCTGAGTAAGGTAGCAAAAACAAAAGCAATAAGAACAACAGACTGTCAGTTGCCTTGCTGTCCTATTTCTTCAAAATTACATGTTGCACTTCCCACGTTAAAAAAACCCCTTTGAATGAGCTCCTCACTCTGCAGACTGTGTGTAAACTCCCAGAGCGGCGAGGGATGCGAGGGGCTATTATGGCTGAGTCTGTGGACACTAGAAACCTTCGCAAAATAAATAAGTGCACTCATGCAAATAAACAGACAAATATAATAATAAATGTTAATTATTTTACAGTCTTTTGCAAAGTTGCAATTTCAAGCTCGGGAATGTGAAAGAGAATGACTGGTCACGTCCGAAAATCACTTTTAAACCATCAAGATGAAAAGACTATGTTTATTCTAAATAAAGTGTTCTTTTGTTTCTGGTGCATGTGAATCATTAATATGAATAGGTCAATTTCTTGGGCTTTCGACAGCTTCTAATGATGTAAACTGGCCCGAAGCACTATAGGCCCTGCCTCCAATTACTAACAAAGAATTATTTTTTCGCCCTTCTTCCTCACACATGTGTAATTTGTCTTTTCCTTCTCCTTCTATTGCAGCCGTGCAGATGAAAGTTCTGAAAGGTTATGAAAGACACTGCCAGATCCAACCGGGCTTTCGCCGTTGTCTTTGGAGCAGCGGCTGCAGTTTCGGGCTGTTTAATTTCCTGTTTGCTTTTGCGGCCGTTCGCCGTCGCAGCCGCTGCTGTTGTTGTCCTCCTCTCCTTTTGTCTCCTTTCGTTGTGCTGCGCTGCCAGTCTGAGTAGTGCGTATTACTCCCATATGCGTCATGCGCGTGTGCTCGCATCATTTCACTCGAGGCCCTGAAGTGCGCTTGCACCATTTTCTGGCAAAAAATTCCCTCCACGCCACGGCGCTCATGCCCCAGCCACTTTTTTAGTAGCCAGATAAAATATCAAACAGGCACCGAGAAACTGGCAGGGCAGTGAAGGGTATCGAAACCCTCTTTCTGCTTGCCACTTTTGGGAGAACAAAGTACTTCAGTTATATTTGGTCAGTACTTTATATAAATTTGGCTATGCATTCCATGAGGTTGGATGGAAACTTAACTATTCCCCAAACCTTTCTAGGCCATTATAGCATTATGCACGGTAAACAACATGTATAAAATATTTAGTGTATTCTTGAAGCACAATGTATGAAAAGAAAATTTAGCAGCAAAGAACTGGATTGGAAATATTGAAGGCGACCACAACTACAGAATATGAGAGTTTTTTTGTGTATTTATTTGACTGTATGTATAATTTAGCTCAAGACTCATTCCTTTACTTTCTCTTTTGCTTTATTTCTGAAGAGGTTAAACTGGTCTGCGATAACTATCTTATTTTTCCCAGAATCCTGCGATAAAAACTGTTCCAACCTATTCCGAAACTATTTGCTTTTCCTCCTAGAGGCAAAAGAAAATGATCTTTTGTTACTGCAGAGATAGGAATTATTAATTGAATTAAACTAATATTTGATACCAAATGCACGTGTGCATGTTCCCCATGAGGGTTGCACTTTGTATTCCAGATCAGTGCAACTGTAATTTGTTTGTCAGAATTAATAAGAATGAGGATATAGGCAAAAACACAGAGTAACATCTGTACTGTCACCGGAGTCTCGACCGTTGAACTGAGCAGCGTCCTTGAAGAGTGTATGCTGGCATCATCACGAAGCACCTGGACTGTGGGTGAAGGAGACCGCAGGGGCACCCAGCAGGGGAGACACCCCACAGAGCAGAGGCACCCAGACTCCCACAATGCCGAGCGTCAGCACAGCGCCTAATTAACCACAGCCAGCCTGCTCCTTCTTTCTTACATCTATAATTTCTTAGCCCTCACCACTTGCTGGCTCCACACAACAGAAGGAGTCCCGGAGGGGGTGCGCCGGGGCCTCGGACCACCTGGACGCGCGGCACAGCGGGCCCAACCTCAGGGGTAAACAGCGAGCGCGGGTGGGCAGAGGCAGCGAGGCAGGCACGGGGGGGATCACGCAGAGATCTCGCTTCGTTCGCAGGCCGTCGGGAGGAGATGGCACCCGGATTCAAACAGCCGCACAGTGAGAGCAGTGCGGACCTGGTTACTGGTTACTAAGTCTTTCTCCACCATATTTTTGGAGAAAAATGCTGAAATGACTAAGTAGTTGCTGTAGTCAAGTATAACACATTTAATCCTACATTCAGTTGCATTCCAAGATTATTTTTCATGTACGTACATGTATGACAAAATCCAAGTAAAAGTCCCTAAAACACTCTGGTGTTAGGCAAAAAAACAAAAACAGTTGACTTCTCATCAGTCAGCTAATATTTTATAGTATTTTTATTATTATTATTCTGATTTTAATGATTTACATAACTATTGTATCTTCCGCTCACTGTAAATCTCCCATAAAGCTGTCACTGTCCACTCCACCCATTCTATGGACATGACAATTTAATTAGCTGTCTGTTAACGGCAGCTCTTAAATCTCCACTGCATGCCAGCTGACAGGGCCATGGCTGCTTCCTCCGTTAGCCTAACGCTTGGGTCCTGCTCGCTGTCTCTCATTGGGTGGGGTGTTGCGCATGGGACTCTGTGGTTGAGAAATCTCTTCCGTCTTAACCCAGCCTGGAGGTGCCGCCATCTAGAGATGGAGCCGATTACGGGGCAGGGCGGCAAACAATCAAGAAGAAATTGTCTTTTTTTTTTTTTTTTTGCTTTTTCTGCCTCTTTGCATTTTGTTGGCTGCGGGAAATAGAGAAGGGTGGGGAACGGAAATCCAGGCTCCTGCCACGATTGGGAGCCTCAGCACTGTGGATTTGTGCCCTGTTATTTCAGGACAATGCCGGCTTTGTACACAATTGACAGAGTTATTCCCCTAGTCATTAATCGATGCATGACATTTACATTTTCGAATGACACATTAAATGATTAGATGTTCGAACGTTCAAAGGGATTTTGTCACTGGAACATTCTTGGAGCTAATCAGTTGCTTGCAGTACTACAGGTCATACTTGTGGAGAGGTTAGTCCGACTTCTGCACAACTTGACCGTTGTAATCTGCTGCTGTGAATTTCCTGCTTTGCCATACTGTCCGTATAATTGATTGCTTGTTTGCACCGATAAATCGTTTAAATTATATTTATTATCGCACATTTGTGAGCGACATTATTAAGAAGATGATTTAAAGTGATTCACCAGAGGAATCAGAAGACAAAAAAAAAGTAAAAATTGCAAATTATCCCATTAATCCCTTCACGAAAGGCAGCATGATACTCCTGTGTATACAAAAGTACACATGACAGAAAACTGTGAACATCATACAAAAAATGGTGCGATGCCAGATGACAGCAAATGGAGATGAGTCATCATGATCAGGTGATCAAGCTGCCGGAGGCTGGTGGCAAAGAGGGAGACAATGACAGCTGCGGCATTACCCTAGAATGTGCCGACATATGGATCCATTCTTTTACGCAACCTGGATGTTTGGATCCAGCTGCTAGTCTCTTAGCCCAAGGCTAAACAGTTACATCATACAGAAGTAGCATTAACCAATAGCTATTTAGTAGTCCTGCGTAGGCCAGGTGAACCCTGAGCAGCATAATAAAGCAATGTTATCATGGCAGCATAATAAAGTGATGTGAGGCAGTAATACTGAGGGTGATCTGAGACTGTCAACATCTAGTCGTAGCATGAGTAATGTTACCATGACGACACTGACTGCTTGGCTCCCAGAAGTCTCTGTGATCAGGACCCGTTTAGTTCTTGATGCATTTGACTATAGAACAGACTGTATAGTCAGCTTTCCTATGGTGTGTTATATCAATTGGCTGAGCAAATGCCATGCATACCTGACATCAGCCCAAAATAACCCTAACGGCGACACCAAACTTAGCAATTACTGCTTACACGGTACCTATGTTACACTCTGACACGTTGGCTACTGTATCCAGGATGTTTGACATAGGATTGGCCATAATTTAGGGATACAAGCATAATGAGAGCAAACAATTGGCCAAAGCTGGTCAGCATCGTACCTAAGTAAAAACATTCCTATAAAGCTAAAATGTATTTTACAAATGGCCCCCCAGTTGCTATTTACCACATTATACAGAAACGTTCATTTCTGAATATGCATGCATGCTCTGGCTAAGATTTTTGGGTGTTTGTACACAGGACCTGCCTGAAAACGCATTGCATCTAATGATTACATCTTGGCGCAGTTTCCTGTACATCACAGAAGCCTTTAAAGTCTGGCTTGGTCAGACCCCACAACAAAGCCCATCCTGGAACAGATACAAGCCCCGTCTGCTGTCTTTGGTGAAACCCGAAGGACCACCCTGTTTGTTACCAATGTGCACCAGCAGAGACCTAACTGATAGTACCACTGTGTCCTCCATGCCTTGGCAAAGCTGATCAGTACTCTGCTTTCTGCAATTTCAGACGCCTCATTAGATCTACCGATAATAATACTAATAATATACTATACTAATAAGCATGGTATCTTTGTGTGGTAGTGTCTTTGTTATTATTCACACGAAACAGCACTTAAAATATATTTTGTCTGCCATAACACCAGTGGTAATTCTTCTAAAAGTTTTAACAAACAGTTTGTTGTGTTTGTAAATGTGTATAAGCACAGGGCACAAAGCAGGGGGCATGCAATGTGGGTCAATCATGGTAATTTCACAGTAATTATACAATGCTTCATTTTTTTTAAGGATGGTCTTATTGCACTAGTGTAACTTCTCTTAGCCAAGAAGTAGGATAAGGTAGAAATCACGTGCGATTTTATCAATAGAATTTTTTTTTATTTTAAAAAGTTTTAAGTATTTCTTTTGCACTATATTTCTCATTCAAATTTTTTAAATGTTTTTGAAAATATCTAATATATAGGCTGAGAAGAATATGTTAGATTCTTATCTTGTTAGATACTGATACTGATCTCCATTGACAGCCAATTTTTTCTTATGAAGAATGATGGAACAATTATGTCCTGGTGTCCAGTTATCTGTTGTAGTAAAGCACGTAATCACGTCCCCAGAAGGTTGCAGTGTTGTCTGCATTGTGCTAAAGTGCAGCGATTCAAGTGGGATTTAAAAAGAGGGGTGAATAATTGACATGGCAGGTAGAGCAGGATCTTCCGCGGCAGGATTCCTGTCTCCTGCTCTATGGCCGGATAGCAGGAGAGGGCAAGCGGACTTCTGTCAAGTCTTTTAAAAACTGGAAAAGTCCGTGAGCTAGCTTGACAGTTTGGGCTTTCACATGGGTTTCCAACCAACCGCGGTTATTCATATTATGTGCTGTCAAGTTCATCTTGACTCTCCCTCCAGAATGTCCAGTCTTTTGTCTGGGGCTCAGGCTTCCCAAAAGGCATGTTTATTGTCCATCCATCTTGTTTCTGGTCATTCCTATCCTCTTCTTCCTTCAATTCACCCAAGTATTATGGTCATTTACAGTGCCCTGGATCTTGCTATGCCCCAGCTGAGAGTGGTTATGTCACATAGTTAAGCAGAAGGCTGACTGAAGCTTTGCATTGCTCCCAGAATCCTCTCTGCTGTTTTGAAATATGAAACATGAAAACCACACTTACACAAACAATATTTCAATTCCTTATCTTTCGAATTGCCTGGTGTAGAACAATATAAGTATATGAGCAAGTCTACTAATAGAGCCTCTCCAACAATGACAGATTTATATGCTGATGTCAAAATCACAGCAACACACTGAATAATAAGAAGCAGATATAAGACTTTGCTGATCCCAGCAGTGCACGGTGTCCTGTGATGAGCTCCTTGATATGGGCTTATGTAAGAATGCAGTTGGAGGGGGTCAAATTCGTGCCTGTTTGCACACTGTCCCCGACACGCAGGAAAACTCCGCTGCACTACAGCGTCTCACCGCTAAAGGCTGCCTGGCAGACTGTGCCAGGTTGTCCTGGGGTCCCGGCCCATATGCCACATGGGAACCAAGCCAGATGCTGTATATCCTCTTGTTTACCCGTCGCCACGACAATGGCAACCCAAAAATGTCTTGCTCAGCAGAGCAGTGCACCCCCTTTTCACAGCTGAGAGCCAGACAGCAGAAGCCATCTTCCATATCGTTCCTTTTACTCAGCAACTCTCCGCCCCATATTCCCTCTGCTAGCTCTTGTCATCAAGAGCTCTAGGTTGAGGGAAATAAGATCTGCTTCTCATACCTGTACTTACTACTTTAGGTCTAAATTACAGCTGTGGATTGCAACATAAAACAGCCCTCATGTGCATCTCTGCTGCTCTTGATAGGGGTTTTCATTTGTTCGAAGACCACAGAACTCATGGTGAGAACTTTGATTGATGGTATGGTTCCCTGGGGGTTTTTTATGTATAAAAGCTTACGCTGCATTTCATTTACCTGGGAAGTCAGAGCTGAGAAGGACGTCACACCCGAGTAAACCGTGTTCCAGTACAACGAGTCGGAACGCCGTTGGGCAATACCAGATCTAGCCACGTTCATTGTTAGCGATTGTTAGCAATACCAGTTCATAACAACATATTACATCGTATTTTGCACATACAAACACCGTAGCAACATGTCCACGGATAGCAGTTGGACAGTGCTGTGTGTACGACTGATTTAATGAGACACAAATTAGACCTAAGTGCTATTAAACAGTATATAACTACAGTATAGCTGTCACTTCTGTTGATGAAGGGCGCAGCCATCTTGAATTCTGAGGTTGGGGTTATGTAGATTTGGAATTCCGATTTCAGGGGGCGTTCCAGTATTCCAGAAATCCCAGTTCCAGAATTTTCGACATTTGAGTTCAAACAGGACGCACCATTAGGTGCCAGGATTTTCTTTTTTTCATGTCAGCGATGGCTGAATGAGATACAACACCTGGTCTTTAAACAAAGATCTGGCTCTGTGACGTTGAGGGTTTGCCCAGGAAGAGCCAATCCTCCTTTAGCTCTGCTGAGCTGCATTCCCTTCTCATCTGACACCTGGGACATTAACACTCTGCTGAAGCCCATTTCGCTGTAAGAGACTGCATGTTACATACATCGGTAGGTATGTCCTGTGATAACCTGCAACCCCTTGAAACTCCACAAAAGGGGCCACAGGTCTAATTTATGCCCATCAAATTAACACCTAACATCCTGTTTAAATCCACAGACACACAACCATAAGCAATTTCTTCTTTTGTGGTTTAACTGATACATAATTGCTTTGTTTTTTTACAAATTTTGCATTACATTTACATTAATTTAGAAAGTCCATTATGTAAAAGTACAATTTCAAGACACCTTGCAGTTGTGGCTGCAGGTCTGTCATCAAATCACTCTGCTACCTGTTGCTCTGCTGTTACAGTCATCTACTAATCTGATAATGGTACTCCTGAGTCAAGCCATTATGGAGAATAACATGATGGTATTTCTCAGAGTCAGACCTGGCTTTACTCTACTTCATTCTGTTTTTTTTTTTAACCTCAGGGGATCTCTAATGCAGTACTTATGAGATATTCTTTACTGGCTGTCCTGATTTTCTTCGTAACTAACAGAACTAATGGAACTCATGGGTAGTTTCTGGCCTGGGCACCAACTGCGGGTATCACAGTGGTTCACGATCCAGGCTCTTGGTTTGGTTCAGTCCCCAAAGCATGGTCCTTAATTCAGAACCACTAATCCCTGAAGTGTCAAACTGCATACATGGATGAACTGTAAAGTATGTAAGCTGAAAACATTCGCGTAGCTGTTACAGAATACTCCCACTAATAACAATATCAGTAATGGTAATTGCTTTGGACCTGCACACTGGCATAAAAAATAAAACACAACCAAAAAAACTGGCTGAGGTACCAGGGTTGGGATTTTACGATCAGAAAATTTGCAGTACATTACAAGCACTGAATGGGGTTCTTTAACCCCTCTTTACCCGGGCTGATTGCCAGGGGCTTTTGAAAATAAGGGGCCCAAATAACCTTGCTGAATAAAATTTTAAACCCCTCCCTGGTCAACAACTACAACATCCTAGAAAATAGTGGGGGAAGGAGGTCTGACCATGTTAATGTGCCTGGGAGCACTAGGTGATTAGTACTTGGAAACGGACTTACGTCAAACATTCTGTATTTATCAGTAGTTAAAGAAGAGCAAGTGCCTGTGCAGACAACTGATTGGCGACAGGGAGCACATGACTAGTGCACGTCTTGGCCATTGGTCATTGTACCTCAACTTACTAAAGAGCCAGGATACAGCAGGATGCTGGAGGATAGATGTGCTCTTTGTGGGTGTCACCATGTTCAGATTAAAGCCTGAAATACACTTCATGTGGAGACAAAGTTCACAGGGTCTGGGTGAAGTTATGCATGACTTCTGTAAACAGAAAGTTTCCAGACACACTGTGTGTGTGTGTGTGTGTCTGTGTGTTAACTAATTAGATTAAGTGTTTTTTGCGTGTTGCTTGAGAACAACCACCAAAAATGACATTTTCATTACAAATACAGTGATGGAAATCATGAAAAGAACAAAGCTACCATTTGGCTGAGATGGATTTTCAGTCTTGTCCTTCTCCTTCCTGCTGCTTGTCAAGGAAAGAAACCACATTCTTAAAGATAAAAGCCAATGAGGGTTTGAATCCTGACAGACTGCAAACCAAACATGAAATTGTAGCACACCAGGGCTTCCCACTCTTTATTTAAATCACTCACATGGCATTTGCACGCCGTGGTTGTCCCCGTTTTCCTAGCTGGGTGGCAACTCTTTGTATGACCAGCAAATTACTTCAGTTTCATTTCATAATGTAAACTCCAGCCTTGAGGTAAACTCCTGTATTCACTGCAAGTGCCCGTTTCTACATGACGCTTTCACATAAGAAGGCTTACAACTCATTGGCTGCTGCATCAATCATACTTGTTATTATGCATGGTGTGTGGGTTGATGTATGGAATAGAACATAAAATTAAGATGTGTAATCCCAGTCACCACCATGACACAAAAAACAAGCATCTCTCAAGTAACAGAGAGCCACCCAACTTCAGGGGTCAGAGACTGGTGATGGTGCACACAGCTCACTGCAATGGTATGGTCTAGATCAGGGATGGGGAACCTGATCCATGGAGAGCCGCTGGGGGTGCAGGTTTTTAGAGATGACCTCTCAGTCAGCCAATAATAAAGCAGCGCTTCTCAACTCCAGTCCTGGTGGCTGATTGAGAGGACATCCCAACAATTCGCACCCATAGCTGCTGTCCATGGATCAGCTTCGTCACCCCTGGTCTAGACATCACAGATCATTAATTTCCAGCCAGGTGTATGAAAATGCTGTATCTTACGTTTACTATTAGAAATAACCCATGAATATATTTAAAAATGAATTTTTCAAAATCTAATGCATCTTCCAGCACAAACAAAAGGTTGGTTACTTAAGGAATAATGACTTATTAGTGGCAGCATACATCATTGATATACATACATCTGCTTCAAGTTCCAGGGAGGTCCTTGTGTAGCCTTTTGTAGTTTTCAGAATGTCACTTAACATAAATCACTCCTGTATAACATCCAGCTGCAGTCGAATTGTTTCCCTGCATAAAACCATCAGCCAAGCAACTCTAATCTAAATATTTATTGCACTAGAGGTTCAATGTTATTTGTGTCTGGGGTGGCGCTGTAGAGCAAAGATGCTCATAAATCTCCATTATGAGTTGTGATATGGACATTGTACTTATGTTGTACTTACAGCATGCAAGGATTTAGACAGATATATGGAGTTGCTGTTACAAATATGTATTTTATTTTGGTTCACAGCCATCTGGCAATCTTTGTAATCCCATAGTGAAGAATCATCAGCCAGCCTTTCTTCAAAGCCACTCATCATATTTATGTTTGTATGATCAGAGAGTTTAGAAAAGGTGCTTATGCACAATCTTTGGACCGACCTCCCAACTTTCAGCTACTGTTCCCCTGGCTAATGGACTACCAAGGTGCATTGCATCACCAATCAGACCATCCATGTTGTTTCGATTTTCGAGCAGTACACGCCCTAGCACACAGCCCCTAGCAAACGTCATCTTTGCACCCAAATTTTGTGATGAAAATTACATCACTATAGCCACACCTGCAATAAGCACAAATTAGCCTTAAGGACATACATCTAGGTTAATTACATTTCATTCATTTATCTGACGCTTTTATCCAAAGTGACTTGCAACAAAGGGAGGGACTACAATTTACAGTAAAACCGTGGATTGCGAGCATAATTCGTTCCGGAAACGTGTTCGTAATCCAAAGTGCTCGTATATCAAAGCGAATTTTCCCATTAGAAATCATGAAAACTCAGATGATTAGTTCCACAACCAAAAAATATTCATAAAAAATGATTAATACAAAACATAAAGTAAAAATACATCAAACAAATTAACCTGCATTTTACCTTTGAAAAGAATCGTGGATGGTGTGAGAGAGACGGGAGAGAGGAGAAGAGGAGGGTTAATTTGTGGGACAACTCACTATAACTAACAGAATCACTGCTATCTGTTGGCTCACTGGAATCTTTTTCTTTTTGTGCGACTTTAACAAGGAACCTATCCAATGACAGCTGTTTCTGCCTCCTTTTCAATTTCGCGGAAATGTGACATTGCATTGTCGTTAAACAGATTTATCGTGTGCACTGCTACGCCCTTATTCGGGTGGTGCTTTTCTACTAAATTCTGACTATACGAATGAGGGACGCTGACTGAGACCGAGCATGGGAGACGATTACCCACAATCCTGCAGCGAGAGAGAGAGGGAGAGAGAGAGAGAAGAACCATCGGCTCAGTTGTGATCACGTGACGCTCGGCAGAGAAAGCGTATACGTAATACTCGTATTGCAAGAATTTGCTCGTTTATCAAGTTAAAAATTATTTTTAAATTGATGCCCGTCTTGCAAAACACTCGCAGACCAAGTATCTCACAATATAAGCACTCCTTGGGATTTGAATCCCCAACTTTCACATTGGG